>JAJLXV010000051.1:0-80904 GCA_030571435.1 Myxozyma mucilagina
TATGGTATTGTGTCGAAACTGGGATATTATATTGGAGACAATGCAGCAAGTAATGACACTTGCATGTCACATCTTTCCAGGCTTCTTCTACTGAATCATAAGGTATTTAAAGTCTTCAGATTCAAGATAGTAACTAACTATATTATAGATTGATTTTGATCCCAAGAAACGGAGAATCCGCTGTTTAGCACACATTATTAACTTGTCAATTCAAGCATTTTTACTTGCTTCTTCTCAAGAGGCTCTTAATGCAGCTTTGGAAGCCGCTTCTGAAACACCTAATAATGATAATCAGTCCCTTCTAAATTTTCAAGAAAAATTAAATTTTACAATCAAGGACCGGATCTACAACTTATAGAGATAACTTGGGATGGCAACATGCTTATCCTTTGAAAAAGGTCCATAACATTGCTGTATGGGTGCGCTCATCAACTATTCACTCTGACATGTGGGATGATGAAGCGAATTGCTAATGTCACAAGATGGAACTCCTGGTTCAAATTGTTATCAAATTTTTTAAAGGCTAAGTTAAACATTCAGTCATTTATGGTGAAACATGAAAGAGAAATCGGGTCGGAAAACTTCCTACATATTACAGATTGGGATTTCATTGAGCGCACTCATGATTTTTTAGAACCTTTTGCTTCCGCCACATTGTCAGCAGAAAAAGCCAATTCCACACTCTCACAATCGTTGTCACTAATGGATGTCTTATTATTACATTATGAAAACTCTAAGATGAGTATGACAACTGAATTTTATAACCTTTATTACTATATAAATATCAAATGACCAACACAATAACCTAGGAACATTATAGCAAAGCTGAGCATCGAGATCCCCAAATGGTGCATTGTGTCAACATGGGCTGGTTTGTACTTAACAGATACTATGCACTTTCGGACCAGTCTCCTGTGTATGCAGCTGCTATACTACTAAATCCATCAAAAAGAAAAAAAATATATTGATCGGCGTTGGAAAGAGGAATGGCAAGAACCTGCTATTGCTGCTGCAAGAGAACTTTGGCAGACTGAGTATAAAGACGATGATGGACAGTGCACTTCACCTTTGAATACTCCCAGGCAGTATGAAGTATCAAATAGCAGATTAAAGTCACTACTGCAGATGTTGATGTATGTGATGCCCCTTCTGCTAATCTTGATGCTTTTGAAGAATTCATCAGCTCTCCACTGACAAGAATATCTGGATATCCTCTGGATTGGTGGCTCAGCAGCAACCAACAAAAACTATATCCTCAATTGTCTCAAATGGCTATTGGTGTGCTCTCTATCCCTCCTGAATCTTCTGACGTGGAGTCACACTTTTCGGTGCACAGTGTCTTGGGACAGAGAACGATTGACTTGTGAGAGCATTGAGCAGGTTGAGTGTTGGCAATTGGATGCGTGAAGGTATTATTGTACCCAAGTTGGAAGGTGGAAACGGCTTTGTCTCTTCAATCCCTGTTGACTTAGATGATGTTCCTGTCAATATAAACAACACCCCTGTCGATTTAGACAACGTTTTGGATGAGTCAGAAATTGTTGCAGAATATGACTTTATTTAAATGCCATCCGGTATTCCATATTTCTCAACTTCGAGGACAGAAAACTATTCCTGAAGGTTTCTTTGAAGCCCCTATGAATGAGGTACCACGTTTTAGAGTCTACAAGGGTGGATCCATGGATGTTGTCATTATTTTTATTTTGGAGCATAAGAAAAAGAAAAAGGGTTATAGTATTAAGGTACAATTTGTTGAGCTCCAAAACAGAAATAATTTCAACATCTGTGTATCCATGCTTGTAGACTCTAAAATGCGGTACCTCGTTCTTAGGGGCCTCAAAGAAACCTTCAGGAATGGTTTTCTGTCCTCAAAGTTGAGAAATATGGAATACCGGATGGCGTTTGAATGATGCAGGTAGATCAAGCCAATAATTGACAGCACTAAACTTTCCAGTGACTTTGAAAGGGCCGATGAATTTTGTACTAAGGGATGCAGGTAATTCTTATTGTGCACATTGCCAAAGGAGGGAACTGAAGTTTGATTGATATAGACAATGTCCTCAAATTCAAATTCCACATTTTTATGCCGTAAGTCAAAAGAATTTTTTTCACACTCATGAGGTGCATTATAAGCAGTGCATGCTGTTTTCGCCAAATGATCTTGTCTCTCTGTCAATTGATTTGATTCCCGTCCCCTCTCAGAAAGAGAGTAGTGAAAAGAGCACAGGGAGGAAGGAATATAACCAAGATCAACTTCAAATGATGCAGAACCTCCCAATGCAACATTAGGGGAACTGTTCAGAACAAATTCTGCCATAGGTAACATACTAACCCATTCAGTACTCTCATTGATATAAAGTCGGAGATACTCCTGAAGTGAGTGTATATAACGTTCGGCTTTCCCATTACTCTGATGATGTCCTGTGACACTCAACTGGAATGCAGAGCCGAAGTTTGCGAGCAGTAAAGAAAAAAGTGCATTGTCAAACTGCTTTTCCTGTTCAGTTTGAATACAGGTCAGTATACAGTGTACAGGGAAAAAAATGAAGTAATATCTCAACAAGATATGAAGTGGAGACTTGTTTCGTGATAGGGAAGAAGTGACAACGGGAAGAAAATAAATCCACAATGATCAGCACAGCATGTACGTCGAGGTTAATGTACTTGCTTGCAGGGAAGCCACATACAATGTCGAGGGCAATGGATTGCCAATGGCCATCAGGTTGTTCGATAGGCTGAGGTAGGCCAGGTGTGTGATTGCACAGTTTGACACGATGGCAGGCTGTACAATTGTTCACAAAGTTGGTGATGATTGCATCCAGGTGAGGAAAGAAGAAAGATTTTCAAAGCAGGGTAGTCATGCGTGTGATGCCGGGATGACCAGCAAGAGGATCATTATGAAAGGCTTCCAACAGGGCCTGAACATCTTCAGTCGGAATACACAAATGGGTGTGATCTTTATAAAGAGTGTTGATTGTCGACGTCGATATGATACAGAGGACAGGTATCAATATTGGAGATGATGGGACTGAAGAAGGAGATGGATTGGTAATGGTCAAGAAGAGATTGCATCCAAGACGCAGACAGTGCGATGAGACATTTTTAAATGTAGCAGTAGGTAAACACGAGAGATAATCCGCAGGGGCATTAGTCTCACCAGGAACATATTCAAGATGTAAATTGTAAGTGCGAAACTCGGCAAGCCAACAAGCTTGCAACGTCGTAAGATCGAATGAGGATAAGATATACATCAACAGGCGGTGGGCAGTTTCTAACAAGATTTTCTGACGGTTTGCTATGTAGAAACAAAACTTTCGCATTGCAAATCTAATGGCAAACAATTCCTTATCAATAGTTGCCCAATGTTATTGATGTTTAGTTAACTTCATCGAACGATATTCAATAGGCAGCCAGCGTCCATCTTCCAATTGTTGCCAAAGTACCATGACCACAGCCGAGAGAATCGCATCAGTCGTTGATTTAATTGGATGCGACAAGACAAAAGGGCAATTAGCGAGTGTATCAAGTTCCAACGATGTGAGGGTATCAAATGCTTTCTGACAATCTTCAGTCCCCACGAAGGGCACATCTTTAGCCAAAAAATTGGTAAGAGGAGCAGCGATGTTTGCATAGAAGTGTATAAGCTAGATGGCCAAAGAAGGTCATCAACCCCCTTCTAGAGCGTGGAAACAGAGAAAGAACGACTAATATTCATTGTAAAATCCTGAGGATGTACCAACATTTTATCAGACATTGCAATTAATTTATGTCCAACCCATTCCATTTCAGTCTGAAAAAAGATCGACTTGTTTGTATTAATGTGTAATTCATTGATGGAAGTAAAAAATGGGTTACGGCATCTTCTCTCAAGCGTTCTGCATGAGACGCTTTGGACGACTATGTGCAAGATCATCCTGATCTCCTTGCGATACTCGTACTCCAGATATGGGTTTGCTGTTGTCCTCATTACAACATAAGTTATGTTATGAGGCAGATGGTCATTGGTATTGTATATAAAACTTTGTACTGTTATCACTAGAACTAAATTTCAGACGTGCTAGTAAACCAGCTTCCATGTATTTCATTATTAACAAGAGCTTCCATAGCTCCATATATAGAATTCTCAAACATTGAGGTTACTTAAAAAGATAATAAACAGAGAATAGATCTGCTTTCTTTTTACAAAATGCATCTACTGAAACTCATCAATCTCTACATCTTTGCTACTAAAATCGGACAAATACACAAAGTGGTATACCAGCAAAACTACACATTTATTAACCGTAAACAAAAATAGAAAACACAGATCAAAAATAAAGTTACAACCAAAAAGAAAAATTAAAGTACATGTTTCAAATCGGATAAAAGAGAAAAAAAGGAAGAAATCTAAGCGCCAAATTTCACAAAAAGATTCGAGAAATAGAGATATTAGTAGCCGGTTAGCTAATATTTTTTAAGTTTCCCATAGAGCGTTTGTCTCTAATGGTCTAAATAAGTAATACTTATTTGTCAATGCTAATGATGTCGAGTTGTATATAGTGCTCAATCAAGCAGTCTGAGGAATTTCTCTAGCCTTGAACTGCAAAATGCAGTCATCCTGAGGGAAAATAGTAGCAAAGACCTTGATCTCCTCAGACTTCTCGGTAACAACGTGCTTCCAGTCCATTGTCAACGCAGCCTTTCCAATCATAGAGACGAAGTTCATGATAGCGTATTGCTGACCTAAACAAACATGAGGACCAGTACCAAAGACCAACCAGTTCTTAGCACCAGAGTGGACAAGAGCATCACCTTCCCATCTCTCAGGTTTGAAAGACTCGGGGTCTTCGTAAACCTCAGGGTCGTGAAGGGCAGGGTAAAGAGTGGGGATGACCATTGAACCAGCGGGGACAGAGTATTCAGGAGTGATGGGGAAGTCTTTCTTACAAAGGTAAGGAACCATAATGACAGGAGGGCGGTAACGAAGAGCCTCCTTAACAACCATATGAGTGTAGGTCATCTCTTCAATCATCTCGAGGGAGAGGCGCTTGTTGAAGTCACCTCCGCGAACACGCTCCTGCTCTTCACGAACCTTAGCAAAGACATCGGGTCTGTCAGCAAGAATCTGGAAAAGCCAAGTGGTAGCAGAAGAAGAAGCGTCCTGGGAAGCGAAAAGGAAAGTGAAAATAGTCTCGGAAATTTCTTTGTCAGTGAAAACACGGATAGAGACACCAGATGAGCCATCCTCCTTTTTGTTCTTGTCACGGGCATCAAGCATTTCCCGGATCCAGGCATCCATAGTGCAGGAGACGGGCTTGCCCTCCTCCATCGCAGTACGCGACAAAGCAGCACACTCCTCGAAAATATCAAGGGTCATGTCAGAAGCCTTCTTACCATACCAAGCCTTGGTGAAAGGAAGAATGATAGGGAAGTTGACAAGTTCAAGAGCAAGAGTGATCAAATAGTAGTTGTCAGAAATAAGCTTAACTTGCTCCTCCTTAATGTAGTGACCGCAGAAAGTGCGGAGGGAAACAGCACAGTTGATCTCACGGAAAATAGGCATGTAGGGAACAGGACCATCCTTGGACATCTCACGGAAAATCTTGAAGTAATGGTCGTAGCAATCTTCCTGACCAGGTAGATAGACACCGAGAGCTTTGCGGGTGAAGAGACCGTTAAGACCCTTGCGGTAGTCGACATGGGCTTTTCCATCAAGGAAGACCCAGTTAGTGGGACGGAGAAGCTTGATAGCGACATCAACGACACAGGGCTTGACATAAGCAGGCGAGTTCAAAATCTTTCGGGCAAGATCACGAGTCGAAGCAATGACAACAAATCTGAGCAATTAGTTAGAAAATATGTGATTGCTGGCGGAAGAGCGAAACCAGGGAAAAAAGACATACTTGTGGAAGACCGAAACGCAGCTGAGCGGACCGCTATCCCATTTGGCTTTGTAACCGTCGAATTTGGGGTTCATGGACTCGAGGAAAGGACCGATGATGGGGTAGACTTTGAAGCGGGGACCAGCAATGGAGCCCTTTTTGATCAAGTAGGAGACTATACGGAGATAAATAGGTTAGAAAGAACGCAATTGAAGAAGAAAACAATTTGATAGAATTACCTTGATCCCAAACAAGAAGACCGACGAAGAGAGTGATAAGAACCTTGCTCCAGGAGAAACCACCGAGGATGCCGGAGTAGGTCGAGAAGAGCTCATCTTCTCCTAGCAATGCCGACGAAGATGCGTTTTCTGCAACGGCAGCCATGTTCAGCCGACTAAGAGCAGGATAGGAAAAAGGGGGGTTGGAATGGGGGTGAGAAAAGGAAGGGAAAGGCGGGCGCGAGGAGGAGGAAAAGAGAGTTGGTGAAGACGAAGCGGAGGATGTGTGAAGAAAAGCAGGTCAGCGCAAAAACAAAAGCTAAGACCCAAATTCCGTCTGAGCTGAGGAAAAAAAGCAGGAAACCGAGACATTTGGAGTCTGCTCGGGTACAGCCACAAGGTTTGGTTTCATCACGCTAACAGGGTTTCTCACTTACCATTTGCTTTAAATATAATAATCTCTCCTAGAGTGGCAATTACTAAATACGCAACCAGTACAAATCAGATATAGTAGTCTTGTTTATTGTAACTTTAAATTAATGTTCTCTCAATTCAGAAATAGAGAGAAGAACTTGATGAACTCTTCATTTGTTAGCATCAGCCAGGGCTTCACTGCCGAAAACCTTGTGGTCGTACAAAAACAGCGCCTTCTCGTCGGGGAAAAAGTCGCCGTTTCCGAAGCGCGACGCAATCTCGGGTTCGTGTTCGGTGGTCTTCTCTTATCGCGTGGCATGACTTCGCCTAATTCCAGTGCGGATTATTGGCTGTGCAAACAAGTAATTTCTATCCATAAGTTGCTGACTATTTCAAATTGCATGAATTGAAACCCGAGAAACGAGAATATTTGCCATCGAACCTATTTATCACTGGAAATCGTATTATTGTCTGCTACTCTGCCAATTCAGCCTTCATCAAATGCATCAAGTCATCGCTCGCTACTCGTTTTCGTGTTTTTAGAGTCTACAGGTGTTCACCCTGGAGATGAGCAAAATCGCTGTCACTAACACTACATCATTTCTTACAATTCCCCAATCAGGAAATACATTTTCGGTTTATTTCAACTCCGAGATAAAACAACATTAGAACAGCAGCAACCCATTAAATTACAACAAAAATCACACAAACAAGCAAAAACTTCCAACTCCATTAAATCTTGTACACCATATCTCCCGACAACATAATCTGGTTTTTATCATTCATTTTCTTCAAAGCAGCCAGCGCTTCTTGCTCGGAAAACAAATCTTCCTGCTCCATTCTCTTGTTGACCTCGCCAACAATTACGTCAACGCTAGCATAATCTTCAGCAAAGAGAGGCGTGTTCAATAACTGACCAACAATCCGAGTAAATGTCTGTAATCTCGAATTCGAGACACCAGTACCTGGTTGTTGTCCAGCCATACTACCGCTTCCCTCCGCTGTATCAGAAACTCCCATCGCCTCAACTGCATCAGCCAGAACTTGGAAGTTATCTTGAGATAACGAGTCTTCTTCCGTGTCCATTGTGGCTTCTTCGCCGACAGAACGGCCAGTGTTGCGTAGTTGTCTTGTAGATTGTGATCTGGGCGGCGAGCTACGGAACGTAGCAGAGTCATCTTCATCTTCCGCATCTTCGTAAAACTCATCTTCATCATCTGAGCTATCGTCATTAGTTTTCTGGCGTTTCTTTCGCTCAGGCTTAACAACTTCCTTAAACAGCGCGAATCTGAGAATCTGCTCCGCAATCTTAGCGTCTTTTTTCTCTACTCGAGCAGAAAGGCGTGCTTTTGCGTGTGCTGTTGCTAATCGAATGAGTGTTTCTAATGTACGCGCTGTAATAGGCGAAGTCTTTCGCTGATTTGCACTCAATTCATCATTTCGTAATCCAGCATATGTACCGACGATGTAATCAGCTGCAGCTTGCGACAGGACAGGTTTGATTCTAGTTTTCGCATAATGAATGTACTTCTTGATGAATGGTATACTCAAAACCTCAATTTTATGTTGCCCGTTGATTCTTGTCTTCGTCGTGACACCGGCATGTAGCAGAGCGTCAAATTTCTCATACACTTTGTGCTCATCAGCATCCTCTGACACGCCGCCTGCAGCATCTAAATCTTCGTCGTCTTCATCATCATCCACGCGATGGGCAGTTGTACCCTCACCAACTTGCATGCTAGGTCCAACATCTTCACGAACAGGGATACCTTCTTCTGTGCCGGGCTTTATGTATCTGTGCATACGCAAAACATGCTCGCTAATAGCTCTGTCTCTGGCGTCATCAACTTCATCTGTAACAACAAACAGTAAATCAAATCGAGACAACAAAGAGTCGGGTAAAGCAATATTGCGGTGAGGATCCTTGTGTGTATCATACTGACCAAATACAGGGTTTGCAGCAGCAATTACTGAACATCGTGCATTCAGCGACGTGTGAATTCCAGCTTTCGCAATAGTCACGGTTTGTTGCTCCATTACTTCGTGAATAGCAACTCGGTCGACATCACTCATCTTGTCAAACTCATCAATGCAAACAACTCCACGATCAGCAAGAACCATAGCACCGGCTTCAAGTCGTCGTTCACCAGTTTCTTTATCAGAAGTAACTGCAGCTGTTAAACCAACACCAGACGAACCACGACCAGTTGTAGCAATAGCAAGTGGTGCGGTATTCAAAACGAATCGAAGAAGTTGAGATTTGGCAGTTGAAGGATCTCCGACCATTAGAATGTTGATATCTCCTCGAATATGAGTACCGTTGTCAAGATTCTTTTCCATACCGCTTAGAAGCATCAGTAAAATCGCTCGTTTGATGTAGTCATGTCCGTAGATTGATGGTGCAAGTGACTGCGATAACAAGTCGAATACGTTACGCTTCTTGGAAACTCGGTTAATGTTTCGAATGTCAATGTCAGAAATCCGCGCACGGGCAACTCCGCCATTTGCTTTTGACGACAATAAAACAATGTTGTTGGCAAGAATAACAGTTTTGAACTGCGCTGATCCACCCTCTTTGGAACCAGATCGGCTTCCCATTGATTTGTACATACCAACAAGCTGAATACGGTCACCAGGCTTGACAGTATCCACTAGATCGTCGTCGAGAATGACATCAATACTCCGAGGAAGTTGACCCGCTGGAGCACGTTCCGGCATTTCCTGAATTGACATTGTTTGATGATCTCGATATGTACAGTATCCATATTCAGTCGTGAGTTTATTACCTTCCGAGTCTTCAGTAGGATAAACTGATCCAATAAATGGCATAGTTGATGCCATAGCCTGGTCGTAATACTCGCGAGCATGAAATTTTTCCGTAGCCTCACAATAATGCACAGATCGAACAACTTTTGGTCTTACAAGAGAACATCTCGTGACAATTCCTTCTAAACTGAGTAGTTTACCAACATGTGCCGCCGAGATTGTTCGCGGATTCACTGCATGATCACCGAAACTACCACGGAAAGCAACGTAAAAAACATCACTTTCGCCGATTTCAAATCGTGATGGATCAGCGACAACTGTAACCGTTTCTTGGAGCGCTTTATCCGCAATCGGCAGATATTCACCAGGTGTTTCAAGGACACTAAAAAACCCCAGTTAGTTGTTAAAAAGCACCACAAGATGAACTACAAAACTCACCCGATCCAGAGTTTTCGGTTGTGTTCCCTAATCTCATCCAGATTAACAACTAATCTCCGCTCATTTCGAGCAAGCATCAATCTAATCAAATCTCTGTAATTTGTTCCAACATTCTCATCTTCAAGAAAATCCCGAAATTCACGGATTCCTTCCGCAATAGTTGCGTCTCTAATTTGAGACGCTGCTAAAGGTGCGGGTGTTTCCATTTTCTCGGATTAGTCTGGCCTCTAAATAACACAATCACCAGTTTAAAATCGAAGTAAAGTGAAGAAACACGGCAAAGTAAAGAGGGTGTGCAATTCAAGTGAGTGAGCGAAGTACAGAAGAAGAGAGCTGGAGAGGAAGAGAAAAAAAGAGTTGACGCGTCTTTTTTTCCGTTTTAGTTTAATCAAGGGGCTGCAGCCACGCGTGTAGAGCGCGTCTGAACTGTAAAATTAATTTGTCTCAATATGGCTTAGCGTAGCCCCTCTATCTTACTTTCTACGCGTCGTGAAGCGTGTTTTTTCGCGTTTTGATAGTGAAGCTGGACAATCAATCGTGCATCTCCTCAAATATATCGCATCTAAGCTGTGTAAAATTTTGCTCTCACTATTTTTTTATACTGTAGCAAAAAATCATTTTCATTTGGCCATTTTGAAATATGACATAATCACGTAGTAATAATAGCCCGTATCTTTCACACTTATGCAGATGCATGCATAACAAAAGATGTATTGCGTATGGGTTCATCGATATATTGATGATGTCCATGACAGCGATAATACGTGATAGATAGTATAAATAATGACAAGACGAAGGGAGGCTGCGAGTGTTACTCCTGATGCGTGGAATATCGAGCAAGAAACAGCGTTATTCAAAGCAATATGTCGTTACAAACCTGTTGGTAAGTTGCTATAAATGGTACTTAAAACGCAATGGTGGATCTAACAGATTGATTAAGGAATTAATAAGCACTTTTTAATGATTTGCATACAACAAATGGTGAATAACTCAAATGTGCAAGGATCATATTTATCAACCAAGAGTATATGGGATAAATTGTCGACACTATATGACTTACAGGGTTTAGATGAATTGGTAAGTGGTAGGATTCATAAGCATCAAGGTGATAATCATGCTTACAGTTGTATATAGGATGATGGAACAACAACCGAAGATTCTGCTTCACAAGCTTCTATACCTTCATCGCCTCCACCAATGCTCACCAGACATCAAGCCGAAGTAAATCAGCAGCACGTGGAAGAAACTTCTGTTATTGATATCGATATTCACAAACCGAGCAAAATGAAATCAGAGTTCAAACTGCCGTGGGATGAGTTTGGTGAGCTTCAAATAGAACGTGCTCATGCAACCGATAGTCAAGCTACTAGTCCGGCTCAAGTTTCTACACCAGCGGCTGAGAACATGTCTGAAACTGTCAGTGCGACACGAAGCAAACGAGGCACAAAAGATGCTGCCGCGAGCGACGACGACTTATCATCTCCGGAAAACGATTCTAAAGCTGGCGAACACGAAGAAAATGAAGGAGACGATGAGGAAGCTGAAGAAGAGGAGGAAGTGGCTGGTGAAGGCGAAGAAGTTGTTACAAGAAGTTCAAGAAGAAAAAGGCGTGCGGCCTCAACTACACATGAAAAGCCCTCAACATCATCTTCTGCACGTGCAAAGCGAGCGCGGGTTCGTACAGGGAAGCGGAGTGAAAAGCCTACAAATCGGTCATCGAAGAAGAAAGAGGGGGAAAATGAGGAAGAAGAAGCAAACGAGGAGGAAAGAAGTGAAGAAGATGAGGAAGAAGCAAATGAGGAAGACAAAAGTGATGAGGAAGAAGAAGCAAATGCAGTCGAAGAGGAAGAAGAGGAAGCTGAGGAGAGCGAAGAGAGTGGGAAAGATGAACCTGATACTCGCAAAAAACGTGCTACGAGTAGAGGCACGTCTTCAACGAAAAAGGCTCGTCCAGCTGCGCGAACAACGGCCGGAGCTGCTACTGCTACTCGGAGTACTAGACGTAGTACCCGTAGTGGACGGCGTTGAGCTTGGTTGTACATTACGATTTGGGATCATTGTATAATATAAAAGTGGGTTTTAGGGGTTTAACAGCTATGCAAAAAAGAATTTATAAATATCTTGTAAAGTAACTAATAAAATAGATCAGCCCGCTGGAAAGAAATAGTGGGCATCTTTTGTTTATCGCTCGAAAATAATACAGAGTAAAGCTTAGCCTAAGCAAAGATAGATCAACAACTTTCTTTTAACAACACGCAACCATTACAACAGTAAAGAATAAAAAGAAGCCATCGCTTTAAGAACAATTGATCATCAAGCACTTAGAAAAAGGCTTTAAGCCTTCTTTCCGTTAATTCCCAAAAGCTGGACCTCGAACTATAATGCTTGTTAGCTATGTTGCACAACTAGGAAGTCGAAGTAACACCTACAATCAAAGTAGCATTGGGAGGAATAAGACCGGGGAATCCACGGGATCCGTAGGCGTAGTCACTGAAAAAGCCAATTAGCCGAATGGCACAGTAGAAGGTTACTCAATTCTAGCTTACCCAGTGATGGTAAGACGAGCGGTCTCACCGAGGGAGATCTTGGGAACACCCTCGTCCCATCCCTTGATGACCTGGCCGACACCGATGACGGTCTCGAATGGTTTGCCTGTTTTAATAATTATCAGTACGATTCAACTTTATGGTAGTAACAGAGCAGAATGATACCTCTGTCACGGGAGCTGTCGAACTTCTTGCCGTTCTCGAGGGTTCCGACATAGTGCATGGAGACCTTGTCGCCAGCCTTGGGGTAGTCGACACCGTTACCTAAACATTGAACTGTGTTAGTGCTTCTTACTCCTAGAAAAATTGCAAAAACACTCAAAAGCACGACTCCGTCTGCGACTTCAGATGAACCCATTCACTCAGAACAGAGCGGCCTCGAAAATCCTGCTGTCACTAAACCAAACAACCAATACGTACCGGGAGCAATGCTATCAATAGTAACACCCATTCTGAAAGGAGTAGATGAAAAAGTACGTGAAAAAGTCTTGAAAGAAGAAGTGCGAAGAGAGGACGTTAATAAGCGTGATGACATCTGCTTTGTGAACACAGCCAGATCCAAACTAGAAATTGGGGTGGCCGCCGAGTACGGCCTCGTTAGGGTTACGCGGGCTATGACGACATACTCCGCTCGACAAAGCCCTAAGCAGGAAACAACATCATTGAACCTTTTCGTACATTTACGTAATTACTGGTGATTCTGGTAAAATTTCATCATTATGATATCAGAGAATACTACTCATATTCCCACAGGTAACAGTCAACGCAATCGTCTCTCCGCATGCATTGCGGCACTGACTCATATTCTTTCATCGTTAGCAGAAAGCTCCTAATTGCATGATGCCCCATCGACATATATGTTCCATTGTCGTAAACAGTGTCGTACACGCATTCATACCCTGAATGGCAACCAGTCTCCATAGCGTATCCTGCAATTGAGCAGACTGCAAGCACTCCATTGCAAGCACCCATGAATATAGGATCTGCCATATTACCAATATTGTAAATATTCTCATCACTACCTGTGAGTCCTAGTCTTTCGGCAGCAAGTCGCTCTCCTGGAGCAGAAAAAGTGACAACCGGCAGATTGTATGTACGACCCAGCAAACTTGCAATAGAGCCACCCAACGAATGACCAATTGTCCAGATACTTGAATACGGATACATTTGGCTTACACGTTCATAAACTTTCAAAGAAGCCAAGTAGTAAGAATTTTCATTTTTAAGACTTTGTCCAAGACAGCCGGTTGAACAGTGAAAGGGCTTCAAAGGGTGTGAACAGTTGCATACATCTGAAGCCCAAGCAAAGCTCTGATGCGCACAGCAGCACGAGAAAAGCATGTTATTCTATATCAAAAACAATATCAAAGTTAGCAAAAGCCTCAACAAGCTTTTCAATAGATACTACATTCAACATATCGTTTTCAAGTGTCTCTCGCTTTTCAGGAGGGGACAATCGCGTTGTGGACCCTTTGAACGCGATTATAACCACTCGAAGCAGTGGCTCAACAAATACATGGCCACGTAATCCATTTCCGTCCCATCCAACATTACCTCCCTATAACATATCAGTAAATGCTATTATAACTCACGAGGGTGCACAAATTTACGCTGCGCCATGGTTTGCCCATTTCCACCCATGTTTCATCATTAGGTGACTCGATGTATGCATTAGCACACATTTTTGCTAATGTTATTATCGTCTTCTTTACAGACATGTTGGGAAGATGCCGCAAACGTAGAACCTCGCTATCTAGGTTGTTTTGGGGTATTGTTAAAACAGTCAATTGTAGTTCGTCTCCAGTTTCATCAGTCGTTTCAGCCACAGAATCCCGCACAAAAAAATTATCCAGCTCATATACAGCAGACTCGGCTGTTAATTCGGTGTAAAACTCGTGATGCAGCGTAAAATCCAATTCATGACTACGCTCTTCGCTTTCGATCAAAACATTCACAGTAGTAGATGAAAAATCATTGAGTATTCGGTCCTCTTGAGCGAGTACTCGATGCAGCAAAGACACGCTAAACACTAAAGGGTAATACAGCTTTAATAGCATCCTGACCGCTTAAGAGCTATTTGACTCTTACACAACACCTCATCTATAAACAGTATATGTACTACGTGGTTCTACACGTGATTTGAGCAGGGTAACTTTACTTCCGAGCAACGAATCCCGAAATTTTTTGTAGAGCGAAGGACAAAGTTTACTTTGGCGACGAGGAGTTTCGAGTGGTTACGATTTACAAAACATTCTGGTCTGTTTTGTAAGGTTTCGGGGGTGTATAACTTGATATTTGTCAATTGTGCATTTGGGAGACTGAAAGACTGAGAACAAGATGCCCAAAAAGCCACAGGTTCCGGTCAGGTCGCTTTTACGAGGAGTAAGTACTATGAAACGATTATCTTCCTAGAATAGTCTCTAATGTAGCAACAGCTTATCCGATCGTCATGGCACAGACAAAACTTTTATAATATTTTGAAGAAGGGAGAAGTGAATTTGCAGACTATGACCGATTACCAAAGACGATGGAAAGGAAAGAAAGAAACTCGTGCGTACCATGGCGACCATTTAACGGAGCGTCAATGGCAATCGATTTTCAATCCGCGACTTTCCAGTGTAGTTGCCACAAAGCCAACAGATCCGAATACAGCTGATATTCCCACCTCTATGGATTTGTACACGCCTTTAGAACGGAGGCTGGACGTCGCGATGTTCAGAGCTTTCTTCGCAAGCAGTCCAAAGCAAGCTCGTGAATGGATATTTAGAGGAAAAGTGAAAGTCAATGGTGAAAAGGTATGTGAAATCAACTATTTATATGGTGCCCGGGTTTCTAATGTTAAATATAGGTCAAACACGGCCGATATCCTTTACGACCTGGTGATATATTCTCAGTGGATCCCGACTACGTTCTTAAGGCTGTTGGTCGTAAGAAACCATCCGAAAGCCAGTCAACTGAGATCGATGAAAAGCAACTGGCAGGTTTCCAAGAGTTCCTGAGCATGTGCGAAGAGAACCCTGAACGTATGTTCAATCAAAAATTTAAACCCATTAGTGTTGATGGTATCTACGAGCCGGAGCGACTATATCGCGAAGTCCGCGCTATGGCTATCCAAAACTCCACTGAAAAGGTTGAGCACATGAAGTCGGCAGAGTATGATACGACACACTTAGAAGAGCAGGCTACTGAGACTATCGAGAATCTTCGCAAGCAATACTCTGAAAAGCAGAAGATCGAATATGGTAATGAGGAAGTCAAGAAAGCTGCATCTGAAGTATTTCAAAAGAACGCTTCAGACAAGAGCAGTGAAGGATTCAAAGCGTTGCACAAACAAATTGTTACTGTTTTGAAAGACGAGAGTATTGCCGAATTGCAAGCTTTGATTCGTGAATTCAAAGAACCTGCTTCAGTCATGACTCCACACTGGTACTTCCCTTACAAGCCTGAATTCTGTGGTAAGGAAATGCCATGGCAAGATGGTGCTTATGGATTGCAAAATCCTGAGAAGCCTTACTTCACTCCTTGGACTCCTCGACCTTTCCTTGCTCCATTTGCCATTCTTCCTCATCATATCGAAATTTCATTCAAAAGTTGCTCAGCAGTTTACATGCGTGATCCTGTTGTTAGAGAAGGTCACTCAGAGATCATCTCACCTCTCCCGTTGCGTTTCCATGAGGAAGCTTACAGATTCTACGTTCGAAAACGGATGTAAAAAATCAAATTTCGATTTAGAGATTCGTAAATAGATGAATTTTGTACTTGACATGCCGGGTATGGTAATTTGATGCTGCATATTCTTCAAATGTATATATGTAATTTGTATATGTTTAGTTTTTAATGGATTTATTTTGTTCTAAAAATATTGAAAAGTACAGCTCTTCGGTTTCATCCCAAATCCAGCGCATTTCTACTACTTGAGGATAGAAAGATGTTGTAGTATTTTATAAAAGAAAAGAATTTATAAATGATTTTCGATTTACAATTTGTGACCAAAAAAAGAAAGAATTGAGGTAGCTGAACTTGTAAAAGAATTTAGCCCATGTGTTCCACTATAGCACTTGTGAGCTTTCCGTTCTTAATCGAGTGAACAAGCTGTTCCGGAACCGGCTGCTCCTTGAAATCTCCATCAAGCTCCGGGTCAGGAATGTTTACATTGACACCGGATGATTTTGATGTATAAATCTCGACATCCAAAGACTCATCGCTGAGATAGATCTGACCATTGTCACATTGATCGATGGAGATGGTAGGTACTTTGCCAGTTACTTGAAGACCAAAGCTAGTAGACTTGATGAGGTCTACAGCCGAAACCAAACTTTCAACTAACAATCCAGTAGATTTACACTCATTGAGAGTGACAGTGTTGAACTTGCCCTTGATTTGAATAGTTGAGTTTGTGCATCTGTGGATAAAAACACCATGGTTGATTTCGGCTTCGACAATAACTTCGGGGTTGTTTTCGAAATTCTCAACAATCCATTTGGTTCCTTCTAGCTCAATGCGAGGTGGCTTCTTTTGTTTTAGGCTCTGAGGTTTCGTAGGAGGTGGGGGCGTCTTTTGCTTTGGTGACACAGAAACGGGCTCTTGTGCTCTCAAACTGGGGTTCTTATGTGTCATCTGGCTTTTGTCAACCTTTTTCAAACCGGAAGTGATGGCAGATCCTTTATTGATCTCAGCGAACACTGCACCAATTCCGCCTGAAGGAGCCACAGGCTCCGCAGAAACCTGGAAAACAGAGGCAGGTGGGGGAGGAGGAGGAGGAGGAGGACCACCAGCAGCTGCGGGTGGAGCTGGTGCTGCGGGTGGGGCGGGTGCAGGTGCAGGCGCAGGCGCCGCTTTAGGAGTTGCCGATGCTAAAACAGTAGCAAGATCCTCGCCCTTGGGGTTCCAAGAAGGACCGGTCGTATGGTTTTTTTTGACATAGGCCTGGAGATTGGTGAAGATTTTCAAATAACCTTGAGCCCACTCAACATGCTTCTTGTCACTAAAAAACCGCTGGTTAGCATCTTGATCGAAAAGTGAAGCAACATTGTATCAATACATTTCTTTGAACTCTTTGATGACACGGTTAGCATAGAATTGAGCGCTATCTTTCATTTCCCCAATGAATGGAACGGGTGTAGGTTCGACACCAATCCAGCCGACGGCAGGAATACCCTCACTAACAGTCGACAAATGATTGAAAAACTTGGATCGACGGTTGGACTCTCGCAATTCCTGTACCTTAACCACCTGCTCAGAAATGGGCTTGAAAAGGTTCATGTACGAGGCATCGGAACTAGCCGGTTTCTTGGTCTTGGATACAATTCTCAAAAATTCGCGTTCAGCAGCAAATGCAGCCCCAACAGCTTCGGCCTGCTCACCAACAAGTTCGTCTAATTCCTTGCTGATTGCAATAAAAGGAGTAACAAATTCAGCGATAAAATCGTCGAATTCAAGGACAGCTGGTGCGATTATCTCAACCTCGGGTTCCGGAATTGGCTCTGGTTCAGAAGCGACCGGAGCTGGAGCTGGAGCTGATGCCGCTGAAACAGCAGCATTTAGCGCAGAAGTTTCCTTGATCGCAACTTCGGAGGGAGCTCTCGAAGACTGAAGCGATTGACTCTGAAAGACGGTGAGGTCCTCGAGGCGTGAAGTCGCCGCTTCGAGACTACGCAAGTGTGAGCAAAGTACGCCTTTTTCAATTCCAATCTAAAACCTACCGTTTCATAAGCGTTACCAGATTATAACCTGGCACATTGGTAAAATCAGTCATGGCGAAATCAATTGACGTTGAAATTCGTGGACAAGAAGCAAGATGCTGCTGCAATCTGGTGCTTACGCTGCGCAGGGGCTCACAGCTACGTAACCATCAGTTCACAATTCTGTTACCGGTTTGCAACCTCGGTTTGCCTAATTCAGGGGTAAATTCTAAGCGATCTATTTCTGATTCAGATTCGCGTTGAAGATCCCACTAAAGAAATCATGACAAGCATTTCCCCGGAAAAATATAAAGTGCATGTTGAAGACATTGAACACGAAGGTGGGAAAATAATAGCAAAGCAGTTCAATGCTTTGACCGACTTCCCTTTCTTAAGTCGACGAGCGCGTGATATTCTCTATTACGGATTTTCTAAAGATGTTCCTTCTTTTGAGTCGATCTCTTTATTCTTCGAAGATATGGATGGCGTAGCTTACACAAAGGGTGATCCTAAGCATAAAGAGATTCATTTCAGTTTGGGTCATGTTGCACGTTGTGCAAACCGAGCAGCAGATGAAATTAGAGGAGTTGTCGTACACGAATCTGTCCACGCCTGGCAGGCCAATGGACATGGGACATGTCCCGGAGGACTCATCGAAGGCATTGCAGGTATGAAATTTGAGCGTGAGAGATTACAATAAGATCTGATTTTTATATAGACTTTGTACGGTTAAAAGCTGGATTTGCTCCCCCACACTGGAACAGAAACAACCCTGGTGATAAGTGGGACGCTGGCTATGAACGGACAGCATTCTTTTTAGAGTGGATTGATGGCACATATTGTTTAGGAATAGCTCAAAAGATCAATAGTTATCTTATTCTAAACAACTATAGTGATGACATGTGGGTGAGAATCGTGGGTGTGTCCGTGTCCCAATTGTGGGATGCCTATCTTATGGAACATGAGGCCCGATCAGTGCCGCCCGCGCAACCAACTCATAGATAGGTTTCGAATATATTCATGAGACTCATTAGCTAATCCCTATTCTTTTCTTATACTGCGAAAGTCGGTCTTGGACTCTCTCTCCATTCCACAGTTCGGCTTCATTTTCGTCGCTCGGAGGTGTTATTTTTGCTAAACCTACTTGTTCAATTGACAAGCCAGCAGCAATATTACCGTAAATAGCAGCCTCGACAAAATCTCCTGTCAGCACGTAACCAACGCACATGGCTCCCACAAAAGTGTTTCCTGCTCCTGTCGGATCCACGACTTTATGAGGACAAGGTGCATGATAAGATTCCAACCATTTGCTTCCAATCCTTTTCGAAAGAACTAAGCTTCCGTATGCTCCAGCGCGAACAACAATTGCCGCGTTTTCTCTCATGTAAGGCAGAAACCTGGTAGCAATGTTTTCGATGTCTTCTTTGTTATCAGGCTCTGGTAATCCAAAAAATGCGGCAGCTTCTGCCGAATTTGGTGAAAGAATGTCAACTGATGGTAAAGCAGAGAAGCATGCATTCAGATGTTCAGGTGTACATAGATCGGGAACAGGTTCCCACACAATTATCGCCGGCGGTAAATTAACTTTCAGTGCTGCTCTGTTTGTAGCTATGCCTTCTATTAAAGAAGTCGCTCGCTCTGGGGAGCAAATAAGATGAAATGTACGCGATTTTAGTAAAGGTGTACCAATAATGTCATCAGTTGTTAACCTTTTCTTCGGCGTAAGATACTTGAACGCTTGTTGCCCATTAATTAGCTATCAAGCAAGAAGAAATCCAACACTAACCTCTATGCTCATTTGCAGTGTAACCGTTCCAGCCTCTAGTTGTGAGCCGGGTATTATCTTCTCTAAATATCATCGTTGTGTTTAGCGCAAATAGCTCTTCCTTGATAGCCTCCGGAAAGTCTCTTCCAGCATCCACAAACCATCCCACTCCTTTTGATTTAGGTGACGGCAAAAAGTAGCGAGCACCATAAGCAGCATAAGTACCTGCTCCACCCACTATGTCCGTTAACTTTATACCATCAAGATATTCGATCTCGTCAATTATGAACATGCCCATAGAGGCAAACAAAATTTCGTGGTCATCAGTAGATTTCGTCTCCTTTTCTGACAAAGACAATTTGTCGTTCATTTTAACACCACATATATAATTTGTATCTCCAGCTGCTAAAGTTTTTCAGATTGACGGCAGGTCTCAAAAACTATCTAGATCATGTTATAATCCGGAGCAAGGTTTCTGGTCAAAAGTGTGGAGCTCAGATCTATAGAAATACTTGAACCACATGCTGTGCGGCTACAAAGATAAAGTGACGATTAATTTTATCTCATGTTTGTTCGTTCACGTTCAACTATTGTACTGGCATTCTAAACTATTGGCGGAAATCTAGGAAGCCAGTAATTACTTTCGACTTTCAAATAGTGCTTGCTTGATGAAAATTACAGGAAATTGGACACTATGGTAAATCTAGTTTTGAATATTGCGGCTACTCAGTATGTACCATAAACTACTTTGCATTTTGATCAGACATATTTTCCGTGCAATATCTCAGCAAAAGCAAGTTAATGTAGAGTAAAGAACTCTGATACTACATTTTCTTAAAGAAAAGAAAGTATGAAATAGCAACTCCTTTTTTTAAAATACGGTGACCGGGATTAATTGTTGCACTTGAAGCAGAGTCATAGTTTTTTTTTGAAATTGCTTAATTAGCAGATTTTTACTACTGGTATGATGTCTATCTTTCCTTTCACGCGCCAATGAAGCTTTTTACCGTATATAGTTTTCAATCAAGACGTAGGTAAGATCAAACCAGAGCAGAAGACAGCATAAAGATTTGACTTCGCATCTGGACGTTAGACGCTAGTAGAGCCAAGTTCAGCGCCAAGCACAAAGTGGCATGTATAAAAATTTCACTACGTGTAATTGCATCTTTCTAAATGCCATGTTTTCTATAATCTTGTTGAGCAGTAGGCAATTGTAAACAGGAATGGGCGCGAGCTGCGTAAAAGCGTAAAGCACAAACCAGATAACAGCAAAAGAATATGTATTGGACCTAGCTTTATCTGGGGGCCTGATAAGACTTTATTGAGCACGTAGCAGGATTGCCGTGTCAGTGCACGTTTGGCTTTCCTAGGTTTTTGGTCTGACTAATAGTCTGATAGTCTACTTCATGCTAAGACTAATCATGAGAAGCAGAAGCAATTGTTTTTTTCGTAATTGCTGAATTTGGTGAGTCATACTTGTAATTCTTTCGCTGGCCCAAATGTGCGTTTGTGACGACACAGTTTTCCTATCCTGAATTAAGGTTAATGTGGCGTTTTGCAAAACCTGCATCAAGAGGGCTTTAGCTGCTTATTGTCGCTCTCTTATCAGTCTTTGTCGTTTTTGTTATTTCGAATTCGCTAAGTTATAATCTATTACAATGGTTGTATAAGTTTTCAGAAAGCAGTCTGTTAGGGATATAAACCAAGGTATAAATGAGAAGCAGTAAAAGCTCGGAGTATTAATCCTTTAAGTTGACTTCCGGGCCTAGTTTGCGCCGCGCGGCTCAAAAAATTCAAAACATCTTTTCCTGTTCTATAATCTCCACCTTCTCCCTCTTTGTTCTTATTTCTTTACTTGTAAATACATTTGAATAAAGGGGCATGACTGGCTTTTTTCAATTTTAATTCCTGAATATTTTTTTTACTTTTCCAAATTTTCTTATTTGCGATAGTGCTGAATTTTTAATACGTTCTAGACATCAGCTTCAAAATGGGATTACCATTACTATGTCATACAGCTGTGTGGGTTAATAGTGATGTTTCTACTTGTGCAGACTTGAAGTATGACAAAAAATTCTTTATTATCTGAAAACTTATACGATGAAGCTAATTGATTGTTGCTTAGTTATTTGCATATTCTTCTTCCATTCATGGCCACTGTTATCTCTGCTAGCCTTGTCTACCCCATCTTCAAACAATCAAATGGAAGTATACAATTAGGAAGAAATGACGAGCTATTAGTCAATGGCGACGGCCATTTGAACTACGTTGATGATGATGAGCAGGGTGCCCTTTATCGCTTACACACTACCCAACATGAACCGAACACTGTGCCGAATCCCGCATCGGACACAGAGGTTTTTGATGATGCCTATATTCTCAATAACGAGGAGGATAAAGAAGAACTGGATTTGGTTGTTCTTGCCAACCGCGGAGTAAGGGTTAGAGCTGCTTTGGAACAAGCTTCTGTTCTTGGTTTGGTCGCGGTTCACATGGTTACTGCTTTTCCAGCTCTATCATCAAGTTCATCCGACGTGTCTTTTTTGAGTTTGGCTTTTTCAGCTCTTTTCTGGGTGAGTTGATCGACGACTTTTGGTTTTTGAAGATAAATTTTCAGGCATTGAATACTTACAGATCATATTAGGCTTATATCTTTCTTTTGGCATATAATAGAAACACAACGCGATCCTATGATCTATCCTACCGGATTGGAGCTAATCTTGCATTCCTCTACGTTACCTGCTGGATAGTGTCTGCCGCGGATTTCCGTTCCGTACTTATTAGTGAACATTCTAAATTGTACTCAGTCGTCGCAGTTGCTTCTTTTGTATTGACATCGTGTCTTTGGATCATTGCACTGTTCTCCCCATTAGGCCTTTCCCCTGCTTACGTAGAAGTGAGCAAAGGTCTTTCTTACATGCCTGAACCGTATGCGAACCTTGCGACTCTTATGACTTTAAGCTGGATGGTACCATTATTAGCGAAAGGCATGCGGGTATCTTTGAAGTTAAACGATGTCTATGATCTCGCCTACGAATCTCGAGCTGCGCATTTAAGTAAAGACTTTCGTGCAATTTACAGAAAAATGTCTTTCAGAATGGCACTTTTGAAGTTCAGCTTTGCACCGTTTGTTGTCAACTGTGTTTTAGCAACAATTGCCGCAGTTTTAGCATTCTCTCCAACTTTGATTTTGAAGTTGATTGTTCAGTACATAGAGAAGCCAGATGCAGTTCCCCGTCATATGGCTTGGTTTTACGTTATATTGTTACTTTTTTCATCTGTGACAACTGCTTCCATGGATGCTATGTCTAACTGGGGTTTTAGAAAGAATGGGATTCATTACAGATCGGTTCTGATTACTGAGATTTATGCTCGAGCTCTTCGCCGAAACATCTCCAGTACTGTGGATACCACTTCTTCCGACTCTAAGCAAGATGCTGAAAGCAAAAATACGGGTCTGAATACACAACAGACTTCGGAAGAAAATGACGATTCATCGGATGTGGAGTCCCCCAATTCTACTGGTCAGATTATGAACTTAATGTCGATGGACGCAATCAAAGTATCCGATGCCATAACACAAGCTGGTATTCTTGTCAAAACAGTCATAGCTTTTGCTGTCGCTTTTTTCTGGCTTTTCCAGAGTTTGGGCAAAAGTGCGATTGGAGGATTAATTACATTCTTCATTCTTGTACCGTTGACTGTTCGCATGTCTCAAGCGTTTGCTACAAATCACAAAGAGACCATGGAAATAACTGATAGGAGAGTCAGCAAAACTAATGAAATCTTACAAAACATTAAGATCATCAAATACTTTGGTAAGTGAACCGTTGCAGATAGCTGTATTGCGTTTTACTAATTGTAATAATTTAGCTTGGGAACCCATGTTCCGAGAGAAATTAATGGAGATTCGTCAAGAAGAAGTTCGTAAAATGATTAAGTTTTACCTTCTAGAGGCTCTGGCTAGTCTTAGTTGGTTTGGATCGCCACTGGCTTTGGCGATTGCACTTCTTGGATCATACACTGTTTTGGCAAAGAACGAGTTAACGGCTTCTGTTGCATTTGGCACTATCTCCCTGGTAAATGTTCTAAAGCTACCTTTAGAAAACTTCTCTTTTTTGCTCACCAATGCGATGGGCGCTAAAGTTTCTTTAGATCGTATTGTTAAGTTCATGGAAGATGATGATACCACTGATAAGTACACTTTATTATCAAAGCCCCGAGGACCAAATTCCCCATATGTTGGTTTTGAAGATGCTTCGTTCACATGGGGAGCTAATAAGGATGCGGGCAAGTTTTCCTTATACAATCTGTCAATCGATTTTCCAGTTGGCAAGTTAAGCGTGATTATTGGCCCTACGGGCGCTGGTAAATCTTCTCTTCTACTTGCATTACTAGGTGAGATGAGGTGTATTGGAGGATCAGTATTTTTGCCTGGTATAGCTACAGGTCGCAAACCTGCGGTTGATCCTGAAACTGGTTATACAGAATCGGTAGCCTACTGTGCGCAACAGGCTTGGCTTCTAAACGACTCTATCAGAAATAACATTTTGTTTGGCCAGCCTTATGATGACTTAAGGTATAGACGTGTTATTACTGCTTGTGCCCTTGTGCGTGATTTTGAGATCTTGGAGCACGGAGACTTGACAGAAGTTGGAGAAAAAGGAATTGCTTTATCTGGTGGACAAAAGCAGAGAATATCTTTGGCTCGGGCAGTTTATTCTTCGGCAAAACATATTCTTCTTGACGATTGTCTTAGTGCTATTGATACTCACTCTGCTCTTTGGGTTTACAACAAGTGCCTCACCGGACCCATGATGGCTGGCAGAACTTGTATTCTGGTTTCTCATAACGTTTCATTGACTGTTCCGGGAGCGGATTTTGTTATTGCTATGAATGACGGTAGAGTCCAGTTCCAAGGAACACCGATGGAAGCGTTTGACAAGCAAATTATTGAAAATGATGATTTGATGAGAAGGAATATTTCCAGTAAAAGTACTCCTGCACAATCAAGTACTAATCTTGCTGCACTTTCATCTTCTGACCCTTTGCAAAATGGAGATAGCGATGTTTTGGATGAAACTGTTGATGAAGAAGCCGAACTTTTAAAAATCAAGCTAAAGGATTTATCAGAAGCTCCACAGAATGCTGAAGCTCAACAGACTGGTGCAATTAAAATTGATACATACCTTACCTATTGCAGATACATGGGTGGTAGATGGTTCTGGATATCTTTCCTGGTAGCCTGTGTGCTTCAAGAGTTCACCGATGTGGGAAAAAATTGGTGGGTCGGTTACTGGGCTGACAATACCAGTTCAACGCTCGAAAGTTTAGCTGTCACGAGTCACGGCGCTGGCTACTATCTCGGAATTTATGCTGTTATATCAATCTTATTCTTGATCACTGCTTATGGCCGAAGTTTGATTTTTGTGATCGGAAGTGTTGCCGTATCTCGTGGAATGTTTTCTGACTTGCTTGACTCGATCATGTTCTCTACTCCAAGATTCTTTGATACCACACCGGTGGGTCGTATTCTCAATCGTTTCAGCAAAGACGTGGGAACAATTGATAGAGAAATTATGACTACGTTCTCATACACCGTTATTCATTTTATTGAGTTGTTGACAGTCGTTGTAGTTATTGCTTCAGTTATTCCAAGCTTTTTGTTTGTCGTTGTCGTAATCGGAGCTGCTGCCCTTTCTGTCTCTCTTGTCTATGCTAAGTCTTCTCTAGAACTGAGACGTATGCAAAGTGTGACACAGAGTCCGATTTACCAACATTTTGGAGAAACGCTTGCAGGCCTTGCCACTATTCGTGCTTATGCTCGAGAGTCTAAATTTGCATTGCAGAACATGATGATTTTAGACACCAACACTCGTCCGTTCTCCATTATGTGGGCTTGCAGTCGATGGATGAGTTTTTGCTCGCAAAGCGTTGGAAGCATTGTTTCTGTTACGACGTCGTTCTTCTTAATTTGGCAAAGCGATCATATCGATCCTGGATTTGCTGGACTTTGTTTGACTTACGCAATTACCTTTTCTGAAACTATGATCTTTTTCATTTTCATGTGGACTATGAACGAGATGGGTATCAACTCTGTGGAACGTGTTGCGGAGTTTATTGGTATTGAGCAAGAACCCGAGCCAATCATCGAGAACTCAAGACCTCCGCCTGGTTGGCCTCATGCGGGCTCCATCCAAGTACAGAATTTATCATTGCGATATGCTCCAGACCTTCCTAAAGTGATCAACAATATAAGCTTTGACGTCCAGCCAGGTTGGAATGTTGGAGTTGTGGGGCGTACTGGAGCAGGAAAGTCTACTATTGCATCCGCATTCTTTAGATTTTTGGAAGCCGAGGAGGGCAGAATTATTGTTGATGGCTTAAACATTAAAGGAATCGGACTCCGAGATCTTCGCCAAGCTTTAGCAATTATTCCACAAGGTATGCATGCATATTGCTCTTTCATTGGATAGAAATGACTAACTGATTGAAGACCCAACTCTTTTTACTGGTACTATCAGATCAAATCTAGATCCGTTCGACCAGTACTCGGACGACGCGATTTTTGAAACACTTCGCCGTGTACATCTAATCGGACCGGTCTCAGAGGAGCCATCCTCATCGTCAACAGTCGCTGAGACCCAGTTTAACGTGTTTACTGATCTTAGTTCCCCTGTGGCCGAATCTGGAAGTAATCTGTCTCAAGGACAGCGGCAATTAATGTGTCTTGCTAGATCTCTGTTAAAATCTCCTCAGATCATTTTCTTGGATGAAGCTACTGCATCAATTGATTATGCTACCGATGAACTTCTTCAAACAACGATTCGTGAAGAGTTTAGGAAATCAACTATCTTAACAATCGCTCACAGACTGAGAAGTATTATCGACTATGATCGAATTTTAGTTCTCGAGCGAGGTAGAGTTGCTGAGTATGATTCTCCTTTCGCACTGATTTCGAAAGAAGATGGTATATTTAGAGGAATGTGCGAAAGCAGTGGAGAATTTGAGGTTTTGAAAGAGCTGGCCGAAAAATCTTTCAGAGAAAAGCAACAGCAAACGCCGTTATAGTTGTCCTTATAAGAGAATTTGACAATTCCGTATTCTATTATAACTCTAACAGAAAAAGTTAGACTAGCCACAACATAGATGTTTTCAAAATTAAATTTTGAAATAAACGGTTAAGAATAATTCTTTTATGGTTTAATTTGGCATTGTTTTAATTAGTTTCTAAAGCTTTTATTTAGCTTTTTGCAACTTTTCGTCCAGCCTTATAAATGGGCTGCTTAAAATAAAAAAGTATCTGTTCTTTGGCTCCACAATACGTCGGTTCGTGACTCAAAATGCATGGAAGTTTCATTCCCCCTGAAAGTAAAGCCTGTCCAGACTTCTATCTTCTAGTAGACTCTCGACGGGAAAGATGGAGATGATATATGAATTTATAAGTAGAGTACAACATCAAATTGCTGTATCGAGTTCTGCTACCTCATCCCAGCTGCCATACTTTCTAAATCATGTGAAACCAGAGCAATAAGTATTCAACGGTATTCTTAAATTTTTACTGTTCGGTGTTTTTTAACCTCATTTGTGATGAATCTCCAATGAGTCATATTTTGTCATAAGCCACAGGTAGTCAGTGAACACAATCGGAAATTCGAGCTGTAACATCTGTTCTCAATTCAAGAAACGTTCTAAGCTGTATTTAAATGATTTCAGAAGTCAAGTATTTTTTGACCACTCCCTCATGCCCTGCCCAAGTCCAATTATGCGGTACACTAGCGTTCTGCTTGAGCTTTTCTAAATTCTTGAGTGCAGAATGGTATAAATCGCGCAGAAACGCTGAAGTTTGGTTTTTTCGCACTTCACAGTTTGTTATCAGAATAAAGTTTCAAAGCTTAAAACTTTATACAATCGTCAGCCAGGACCACCAGTTATCGATACCAGAATTCTTTTTATCAGTGATTGTGGAGCGTGCACGGAGACGATACGGCCAGCGCAAGTGCACATTTTGAGCACTGTGCTCACTTCTTTTTAAAGCCGTGCTTGCTGGTTGTCTCGTTTTATTTTATCGCCGATTGGAGTAGTATTAAAAATCGGGGTTTTTAGCAAGGGCGATAAGAGCAAACATCAGTTAGAGCTCCATACCTGTAACGAACGCAATTAACTTATAAGAGTAGCTCCAACTGAGCGTGCAGAATGACTTTTGCACCTTTTTGCGGTTCGTCTTCATGGCAAAATAGTGATGTCACAGTTTGTGCTGATCAAGTGTATGAACTCGATATCGAAGTCAATTTCGCAGACGCTAACGACATTGACTTTTAGTTACTTGCACGTGCTGTTACCTATTGCTGCAGTGGCCATATCAGCCTGTCTGGTTCTTCCTCTGTTTTCAAGCTCAAGGAAAGGAGTCTCACTAGGCTCTGAAGATGCTCTTTTAGTCGAACGTAATGCGCAATTTGACGGTGAGGATGAGGAAGGTGGATTGTATCGTTTGAGAACTACCGAACCGCCTCCAGACGCGGCTGTACAAGAGTTTGAAAGTTCTGATGAATCTGCAGTTGGTACAGATATTTTGGAGCACGCTTATTCAATTGCCGACCAGGAAGGTAAAAACGATGTTGAATTGGAGTTTTTATCGAATCAGGGAGTACGCGCAAAATCTGCTCTTGAGCAAGCTTGCCTTACTCTACTACTAGTTCTCCATGCTGTTGCTTCTATAATGTCAATGAGCATGAGCTTGTATGATATGTCTACAATCGGCTCTCTATCACTTGCAGTATTTTGGGTAATTACTTTAGATTGAATGCCAATTTAATGAGAATTGTTTGGGCTAACCATTACTCACAGTCTTACATATTATTTCTAGCATCACAACGGAACAGTGTTAAATCTTATGACCTTTCTTACCGTGTTTGTGCAAATCTTGCTTTTCTTTATCTTGGAAAATGGTGCATATCAGCAACAGATTTCAGATCTGTTTTCATTACAAAGCATTCTAAGTTGTATACTCTCGTGGCCGTAACGGAGTTTATAATTTCCTCAGTTTTATGTACTTTAACTATGCTATCTCCCATTGGAGTACTTCCAGCATACGTTGAAGTGCGAAAAGGTTTACAATACATGCCCGAAACTTTTTCGTCTTTGGCGTCATTACTTTCCATTGGCTGGATGACACCTCTTTTGTTGCAAGGTCGTCGGGAGCCTTTAAAGATGGCCAATATTTACGATCTAGCTGATGATTCCCGAGCGATTGCTTTAAGTAAAAGATTTCGTGTTCTCTACCGCAAAATGGCATTGCGAAAGGCTTTACTAAAGTTCAATTTGGCACCCTTCTCAGTTAATTGTTTTCTGGCCACTCTTGCTGCAGCATCTGCATTCGCTCCAACAGTACTTTTGAGATACATCATTCAGTACATAGAGCAACCCGGAGAAACTCCAAGACACATGGCATGGCTATATGTTGTACTTCTACTTTTCTCTTCGTTAGCAAACGCATCGTTGGATGCAATCTCAAATTGGGGATTTAGGAAAGACGGTATCCAATATCGATCGGTGTTAGTTACTGAAATCTATGCTCGTGCTCTTCGACGCAATATTGCCAGTGCATCACAGGCTGTCTCTTCTGACAGTACTTCATCTGCTAATTCCTCAGAAAACCGCAGTACAGAAAATGTCTACACGACAGGTCGGATCATGAATCTCATGGCAATGGATGCAATTAAAGTCTCAGACACGATTACACAAGCTGGAATTCTTGTAAAAACTACAGTTATTTTTATTGTGGCTTACATTTGGCTGTTTCAGTCTCTTGGTAAAAGCGCAATTGCTGGAATCGTTGCTTTTTTCCTTTTAACTCCTGTTACATATGTTATGTCAAAAGCGTTTGCTAAGAACCACAAACTTAGTATGGAGATTACAGATCGAAGAGTCAATAAAACAAACGAGATATTGCAGAATATTAAAATCATCAAGTATTTTGGTATGTCGCTTTTACTGTTTTTTGAAACTGAGAGGCATGATAACTAATTTATCCACCAATATAGC
This sequence comes from Myxozyma mucilagina, assembly GCA_030571435.1. Lineage (NCBI taxonomy): Eukaryota > Fungi > Ascomycota > Lipomycetes > Lipomycetales > Lipomycetaceae > Myxozyma > Myxozyma mucilagina. The sequence continues at coordinate 29,734 of JAJLXV010000051.1, forward strand.
ATGGGAACCGATGTTCATGTCCAAACTCGCTGATATACGTGCAGAGGAAATTAAACAGCTTGTTACGTTTTTTTACATTGAAGCTCTTAGTGCCATCACATGGGTCGGATCGCCGTTGGTTCTGACTATTGCTTTATTGGGTTCCTATACTATTCTGGCTAGACAAGAGCTCACAGCTTCGATTGCTTTCGGTACTATTTCACTGGTAAATGTTCTTCGTCTCCCTCTAGAGATGTTCTCGGGATTGATAACCAATTTGATGGCCGCTAAAGTCTCTTTGGATCGAATTATTGATTTTATGGAGGATACCGATTCCACCACAAAATACACTCAATTGACCAAACCTCGTGGTAAAAACTCACCGCATGTGGGATTTGAAAATGCTTCTTTTACATGGGGAGCTAATAAAAATGCTGGAAAATTTACGCTAAGCGACTTACATATCAAGTTCCCGGTTGGCAAACTTTCGGTTGTAATTGGACCCACTGGTGCTGGCAAAACCTCCCTTTTACTTGCTTTACTGGGGGAAATGAATTGTATTGAAGGCTCTGTTTATCTTCCAGGAGTTGCAAGTGGTCGTGAGCCGATGATTGATCCGGAAACAGGTTATACCGAATCTGTAGCATATTGTGCTCAACAAGCATGGTTGCTTAATGATTCAATTCGCAACAACATTTTATTTGGACGACCGTATGATGATAATCGCTATCGACGTGTAATTATGGCATGTGCGTTGGTGCGGGATTTTGAAATATTGGAACACGGTGACTTGACAGAGGTCGGTGAGAAGGGAATTGCCCTATCAGGCGGTCAAAAGCAGAGAATTTCTCTTGCCCGTGCAGTTTATTCTTCAGCAAAACACGTTTTGCTCGATGACTGCTTAAGTGCAATTGATACACACTCTGCTCTTTGGGTTTACGAAAAATGTATAACTGGTCCTCTGATGAGAGGACGGACATGCATTTTAGTTTCGCACAATGTGTCTCTTAGTGTCCCTGGAGCTGATCTTGTAATTTCTATGTATGATGGAAAGGTTAAGTTCCAAGGCACTCCTTTAGAAGCTGTACAGCAGAAGATAGTGGTGAATGATGATATCATGATTCGAAATATATCAAGAAGAAGTACCCCTGCTCAATCGCAGACCAGCCTTAAAGAACTTTCTGCAAATCCTCTGGAAGAAGAGGTGCCGATTAGCGAAGAGTTGCAGGAGGAACTGGCTCAGATTAAGCTGAAGGATTTATCGGAAGCTCCTGAAAATATTGAGGCTCAGCAAACCGGAGCGGTTAAGCTGGAGACGTACTTAGATTATATCAGATATATGGGTAAAATCTGGTTCTGGATGGTGTTCATCTGTGGCTGCATCTTTCAACAAAGTTTTGAGGTTGGCAAGAACTGGTGGATTGGAAGATGGACTGACAATCTTGAATCGGTGGAGGCTGCAGCAACCGCTTCGCATGGACCAGAATTTTACATGGCTATCTACACCATCGTGTCTATTGCGTACATGACCACAGCGTATTACCGTCATGCATTTCTTTTTTGGGGAAGCGTTAATCTCTCTAAACAGATGTTTTCAGATCTATTGAACTCAGTCATTTTCTCTACCCCTCGCTTCTTTGATGTCACGCCTGTTGGCAGAATTCTAAATCGATTTGCAAAAGATGTTGGAACAATTGACCGTGAGACTGTTCCGAACTTCATGTACTTGTGCAATCACACAATGGAGTTATCTACCATTGCAATTGTTATCTCCACCGTTGTTCCCCAATTTTTGGGTGTACTCATAGTAATTGCTACTGGAGTTTACTTCGTGGCTGCTCTGTACTCAAGATCATCTCTTGAGCTGCGCAGAATGCAGAGTGTGACTCAAAGTCCGATTTACCAACATTTTGGAGAAACTCTAGCTGGTCTTGCAACTATCCGAGCTTATGCAAGAGAAGCAAGATTCTCGCTGCAAAATATGGCAATTTTGGATACCAACACTAGGGCCTATACATTGGTATGGGCTTGTGGACGTTGGATGAATTTTTACTCTCAAGCAATGGGCAGTTTTGTGTCTGTGGCCACTGCTTTCTTTTTGATTTGGCAGAGTGCTAAAATTGATCCCGGTTTTGCTGGCTTGTGTTTGACTTACGCAATTAGCTTTTCGGAAAATATGATCACTTTTGTTGTTGTTTGGACTCTTAATGAGATGAACATGAACTCCGTTGAACGTGTCACCGAATTTATTGGTATTGAAAGAGAGGCTCCAGGTATAATCGAAGGTTGCAGACCTCCTCAGGGATGGCCTCATGCTGGATCTATTGAAGTTCACAATCTCTCTCTGAGATATGCTCCTGAATTACCAAAGGTAATAAACAACATTAGTTTTGAAGTTGAGGCCGGCTGGAATGTTGGAGTTGTTGGTCGCACTGGAGCTGGAAAGTCAACTATTGCGTCTGCGTTTTTCAGATTTTTGGAGGCAGATGAGGGTAAAATTATCGTTGACGGAATTGATATCAGCAAGATTGGTCTGCAAGATTTGCGTCAAGCACTCGCAATTATCCCACAAGGTGAGAGTCTATTTATTTAGCTGTGAACAAATCTAACGAATCAGATCCCACGCTGTTCACTGGTACTGTTCGATCTAACTTAGATCCGTTTGACCAATACACTGACGAGGAAGTTTTTGAATCTCTTCGTCGTGTGCATCTTATAGGGTCGTCGTCCCTGGTTGATGCGTCAACTTCATCTTCACCTGAAACGCAATTCAATGTATTTACTGATCTCAGCTCTCCTATTGCAGAGTCTGGAAGTAATCTATCTCAAGGACAGCGTCAACTTATGTGTTTGGCTCGTTCGCTATTAAAGTCTCCTCAAATTATTTTCTTAGACGAGGCCACAGCTTCAATTGACTATGCTACCGATGAACTTTTACAGACTACGATTCGAGAAGAGTTCAAAAAGTCTACAATTTTGACAATCGCTCATAGATTGAGAAGTATTATTGATTATGATCGAATCTTAGTTCTTGAAGCTGGACGTATTGTGGAATACCAATCTCCGTTCGAACTGATCTCAAAAGAAGATGGTGTGTTTAGAGGGATGTGCGAGAGCAGTGGAGAATTTGAGGTGCTAAAAGAACTAGCTAGAAAATCGTTTATTGAAAAGCAGAAGCAAAGATAATGAACGAAGAGAAACACTGGATGACGAAGAGACGATGTAAAAAGTATTGTTTAATTGTGGAGAAAACTGCAGCCGGTTGTTTTCATTAAATATCAAAAAGTGTTAAGTATTAATAGATTTAGTATATAGAATTATAAATAGAATGTTTTACTGTTATTGCGTTACGCTGTAAGTGGTGGTAGATGAATAGATAAAAGTTTCCGTAAATTGGAGTATGTACATGTCAATCAAATTAGCCCTGAAGTCATCGGTCTGATCTACCCCGGATTTTCGAGTCACGAAATTGATGGGTGTTGACGTCATAGACATGTGCTGCTAAGAAAACAAACGCACATGGTAGAATTCCGAAGAGTCCAGTGACTGATTCGATCTCACCGGTGATTCCGCATTTGATCTGAGCGACTAACTATATATGAATAATGTACGTCAGCGGGCGACTGACACTATTAAGCAGCCACTTGCCACGTTATCTACATCTAATCTGAAATCCAACTATCGCTTCCGAAATGTAAGACCTTTTGTACATAAGTAATGCTGTTATGTATCAACAAAATCTAAACTGACGTTTATGCACTATTAGATCAGGAGCAGCATGCCGTCCACAAAACCACTGTCAGCGACTGCAAATCGCTTGATGGCCATATCAAACGAAGACGTCTCAACTTCATCTATCGAGTCTTCTGCCTCTGACTTTTTTGACAATAACAGTGCTTATAGCAATGACTATCGGTACAACTCAGGACCTAGGAATCCTCCGACTCCTCCGCATACTTTTAATGATACGTGCCCCCCTGGATCGCCTTGCAAACGGCGTACCAGTTCTGTATCGATGTCGGAATTTAATGTGCTTGGGTCCACAACGTTGAAGGAACAGCTTAGTTTGCCAGTTCCCAAATTCAGAAAAGAACCATGGATTCAGTCGCTCACTGTAAGAACGTTGGCGTTTTTCGATTGAGACTTTATCTAATTTTTTAGGCCATGTTTATGGGACTTGACATATCACTTCCGGGTCCTGGAGAAAAAGCAGAATCAATCACCTTTGGTTTTTCTATCCATGACGGTTATTTTTCTACGGATTTTGCTTTAAAAAAGAGAGAGATTCCAAATGATATTGATCCATCAGAGTATGCTGCTCTCATCACAGAGCATATCATGTCAGAGATCAAAGCCTATTCAACGGACCACATGTTCAAGTTTGTTGCACTTGGATTTCGTCAAACTGTTCAGAAATTCTGCCCTCATCTTTGTTCGCGCCTTTGGACTGAGCTTGATATTTTGCCTTTCGTGTTTTCAAATGCAATGGTAGCGGGAGAAGAAGACAAAAATGATAGCAACTCTTATGCACCCGCGACTTGCGATGAAGTTGCTGATTCTCTGGTGCGCAAGCTCATTATGGTGTTTGGTCCCCGTGGACTACCACGAACCGTTATTGGATACAGAAATAAAGTTGAAGTGGATAATGATAATCTAATTCATATGGTGGATCTTCCAGATTATGAGCGCTCAGTATCTCATCAGACATGGGAGTGCATCACTAAGCTTGTCAAAGAGCTAAAGAGCAAGAACATAAATGGACATACAGGTGTTCGTGTTGCATTTTTCAACGCAACACCTCAAGGTGGAGGTGTTGCATTGATGAGGCACGCATTAATTAGACTCTTTTGCTTATTTGATCTTCACGTTACCTGGTATGTGCCTAAGCCGAATCCCAGTGTGTTTCGTATTACAAAAAATAATCACAATATTATTCAAGGTGTTGCGGATCCTGACCTTAGGATCACTGACGATCAGAAAGAGCAGTTTTCTAGATGGATAGAGAACAATTATGAAAGATACTGGAGTTCCGGTCCTTTATCTTCTGAAAAACCACCTGGAGTTGACATTGCAGTTATGGACGATCCTCAGACGGTTGGTTTAATATCGAAAGCTAAAGCAGCCGGAATCAAAGTTATCTATAGATCACACATCGAAGTTCGGTCCGATTTGATAAAGAAGAAAGGATCGCCTCAGGAAGGAGTATGGCATTTCCTTTGGGAATCTGGCATCAAAGATGCCGATCTTTTCATCTCTCATCCAGTCCGTGGCTTTGTACCTGATGCAGTAGACATTCAAAAAGTGGGATTAATGCCCGCCGCTACAGATTGGTTGGACGGATTAAACAAAGATCTTTCTAGATGGGATACTTTTTATTATATGGGCGAATTCAAGAAACAATGTGAAGAAGTGAAGGCCAAACAGCTAGTCTTTCCGATGCGACCTTATATATGCCAAATTGCGCGATTCGATCCAAGTAAGGGAATTCCCGACGTACTAGAGTCTTACCGAAAGCTACGAACGATGATGGATGATGATTTACCAATCCGAAAAATACCTCAGTTAGTTATTGCCGGTCATGGTGCGGTTGACGATCCTGATGGCACTGCTGTGTATGATGAGACGGTGCAGACATTGGCCAGTGAGAAGTATGCAGCAATCTCAAGCGACGTAATAGTCATGCGTTTGGGCCCTAGTGACCAATTGCTAAACTGTATTCTGTCAAATGCGACTGTTGTTTTGCAGTTGTCTCATCGTGAAGGATTTGAAGTGAAGGTATCAGAGGCGATCCACAAAGGGAAGCCAATTGTTGCTTACCGCGCAGGGGGTATACCTTTGCAGGTTCAGCATGGGAAAAATGGCTATCTGTGCAATGTAGGCGACACAAGCGATGTTGCTAATCACATGTACCATCTTTTCATGAATGATGAGACTTATGCGAGACTTTCCGAATATGGAACAAAATCAGTCAGTGACGAGGTTCATACTGTGGGCAACGCTGCGGCATGGCTATATCTGTTCAATGAGCTGGCTAATGGTAGGGATGTAAGCCCCAATGGTAAGTGGGTATACGACATGATGAGAGATTATACTGGCTCTCCGTGGCAGAAAGGTGAGAATAGGTTACCTAGAGAAGAGATGTAGAATCTTGAGTTTCTATGGTTACAAACTTTTTAGAAGTAGATTGTAATAAATCCAACAGACTAGTTTAAGTATAATGCAGTTTGGAATTAACATAAGGAGTTTTTAAATTGAGACTGTAGTACCATTAAAGGGTGCTAGATGGTAGATAATATAAGAAATTGGAGATGAAATGTACTGATCTGAATCACAATTCACCCGATAATTGTGATTAACGTAGACCCTGAAAAGGCCTCATATCTTGAGATATAGAAGCGGTAACCTTCTCAATCACCACAGCTCACCTCAAAATTTATTAACGATTTTGTGAAATCATTTTGAATATGTTTGGTTTTTGTTATAAGTGCTGTAAATAGTTCTGGCCGTCATCATTATACTAACTATAAATATATGTACTGACTACCGAGCGGTTATGACGTAGTAGTGCTTTTGACGTACACGAACCCCGTTACTCGCTACCAAACTTTATCGCGTTCAATATTGTGTGGTCCAGAGCTCGTGTGTACATCCTTTGACTACAGCCTATGTGGTTCGTCAAAATATAGCATTCGTAAACACAGTTTGGAGATCTGATGCCGACTTACGAGTCGTCTTATCCACCTAATTTATACCATGCCTCGCGGCCGCGAAACCGCGGCCCAAGTTACAAGCTAATTGCAAATGGTCGAATAGGTGCTGCGCTCCGCCGGTTTCTAACATCTTCAAATATTCTGTGCATACTATGGGGTTATTATCTATATTGGGGAGAGCGCAGAGCTATCCGTGATGCAGTACTGCAATGTAGCTGGGAGAATTGGGAAAAATGGGTGAGTGAATCAACAGTGCTCAATCTGATACAGATTGTTACGCATGCCATTCTCAACTTAACTGTTATCTCAGACGTTTAATGATAATTTGCTAATTACGCATCTATTCTAGCCCGCAGATGCCGTACCAGAGCGAGTCGTTCTTATTGCTGATCCTCAATTGGTAGATGCTCATACATATCCTGGCCGCAATTTCCTCTTTCAGGGGCTGACGGAGTATTACGTCGACACATACATGCATCGTGCTTGGGAGAACATCGAAACGTTTCTACCCTCCGGCACAACTATTTTTCTGGGTGACTTGTTTGATGGAGGCAGGGAATGGGAAGAAGATGTGTGGATGAGAGAATATGAGCGATTTGAAAGAGTATTCCCCAGCCGAATTGGCAAACTTACGTTGCGAGAGGTGGCGGGAAATCATGATATTGGATTTGGAGATACGATCAATATTGATGCTCTTAATCGATTCAAGGCTTTTTTTGGAGAACCAAATCGACTGGTGGAAATTGGAAACCACTCGTTTGTGATCCTCGATACCAACTCAATGATGAACACTAAAGATAAAGAAATTCGTGATCCTCCGCATGCATTTTTCCAGGCGGTGGTGGACGATATACAAAACGCTAGTATACCGTCGTTACCAAGAATTCTATTGACTCATATACCACTGTTTCGACCTAACGACGCACTCTGTGGTCCCAAACGTGAAGGCGCACCGTCCTTACCAATCTCGAGAGGATATCAATACCAAACTGCTGTCGATCCTCAATTGACAGATGAAATCTTGGCCAAATTACAGCCTGTTGCGGTATTTTCAGGAGATGATCACGACGCCTGCCGTTTCGAACATGTCTATGACAATGGAAAACGGAGTGCAATTGAATACACAGTGAAGACAATATCGATTGCCATGGGCGTCTCGTATCCCGCTGTCGAAATGGTTTCTCTGTGGAACCCTGATCACCTTGATAATGGACATAGTACTTATCAGACAAGACTCTGCATGCTTCCTTCGCAATTCGATATTTTTATGGCGTACTCCAGAGTCTTAATACTTACGGTGGGAGTAATTGCATACGCTTCTACTAGAGCATGGAGAGCCGCCAAAAGACATGGAAATACTGCCGGTATTGACTTTCTCTCTGGAGGATCTGGTCTTGGAGACAAGAAAGATAAATCTTTTCGACTGTATCCTGCACCGATAATGCTTGCCATTGCAAAATACCGGAACTTCAAAAGAGGAAGATATGTGGCCAGAGTATTTGGCCAATCTGGCACCTTGAAGAGAGAGTTCCTAAACAGGCTTGCCTATGTTATGTGCATTGCTGGATCTATGTATTTGTATTTGATTTGCAGGTGGATATGACTTTGAGCGTCGAACGAGCTTGAAATGAGTGACAATTTTAGCTTTGTATCTTGTTCATACTGATTAGTTCGCTATGGAATTATAGATGTAATATAGACATATAAACGAAGGATGGCTTGTTGAAAATATCAAATAATGCGAATGAAATATGGAGGCTACACAATTTATAGTGGTGTCTGAAATGGTACAGCTTTTATTGTAATTTGAAGTGAATACTTCTTCGCTCTCTCGACACTTTGAGAAGGGTAAGATGAATAAGATCATTCTACAATCTAGACAGTAGAGACTTGAAAGATCTCACACTGTGAAAATCAGCTGAGAAACACTTGTTATATGAGTCGTGAATCAGTTTCAAAGCTAATCAAATACAAGCAGGTAGTGGATGTTGTTTGATATGTAGTTTCTAAAAAGAGCAGTTTGGTAGCTGCACGTTCGCTTCGGATGACAATTCTCAAACCTTTGACCAATGTTGTTACAACGGCGTCCTTAATCCAATCCAAAGCTTGATAGCATCTAAATCAAATTATACGCCAACAAACTTTTCCAGATTCATTAGTATTAGATGAATTGGATGGCATAGAAGGATCTTCAATCCCGTTAATTATCGGAATTAAGCTACACGTGACGAAAGTATATAGTCGGAAAAAAGTTTTAACACCGGAAAGGAAAAACCTCCAAACTCTAAATTTCAATTTTCGAGGACTCGTTCAAGCATCGAGCTTTTCGCAAACCCACTTTCACCTGAACTGGTAAAATTTAGTTGACAGGCTGGAGTGGAAGACGGTAGACTAATCAAGTCACTGTAAGGAGGCACTTTACACATATTTTTTTCAGTTCGCTACTTCAGTTTGCAATGAAGCTCTCTTTAAACGCATTGCGCGCCACTACTCCGGCGCGTTTAATTACCCAAGGCTCAGCAACTAAACATGTCTTTATGAAATCTGGCGTCCGAGCAGCTACTGCTGTTGCTAGCTCAAAAGCTTTTTATGCCGCAATTGGACGAAGAGGATATGCTGCTGCGGGTACTAAAGTTGTGAAGTTGACATCCGATATGTACCCAGAGATTGTTCGGGACCCGAGATTTGGACAAGTGCGTTTTGAAAGTCCTATCGTATTTAGAATGCCATTGACTGTGTAATAGCTCACCCAAGCCGACATTGAATATTTCCAATCAATTTTGCCAGAGTCGTCTATTTTGCGAGATGATCAGGACCTTTCCGGATATAACATTGACACAATGCGAAAATACCATGGACAGTCACGCCTGGTTCTCAAACCTCGTACAACAGAGGAGGTGAGCAAGATTATGAAGCATTGTGGAGAACGCAAATTAGCTGTTGTCCCTCAGGGTGGAAACACTGGTCTTGTTGGTAGGTAACTTTGCAGCGTTTATTGAAAGCTTGTGTTGATTTCTGTTTGCTAGGTGGCTCTGTTCCTGTTTTTGACGAGATTGTCATCTCTCTGAGCAACATGAACAAAATTCGATCGTTCAATGAAGTTTCCGGTATTCTTGTTGTTGATGCTGGCTGCATCTTGGAAGCTACTGACATGTTCCTTGCTGAGCATGGATATATTTTCCCTCTTGACCTGGGAGCTAAAGGTTCGTGCCATATTGGAGGAAATGTTGCAACAAATGCTGGAGGTTTACGATTACTTCGCTACGGTTCCCTTCACGGTTCCGTTCTTGGTGTCGAAGCTGTTATGGCTGACGGTACCATCGTTAACGGTCTTGGAAAATTGCGAAAGGACAATACCGGATATGATATCAAGCAGCTATTTATCGGCTCTGAAGGAACTCTCGGAGTCATTACTGGTGTATCAGTTCTCTGCCCCAAGCGATCGTCAGTTATGAATGTGGCCTTCTTTGGACTTGACAGTTATGAGAAGGTTCAACAGGCTTTTGTCAAAGCTAAGTCTGAACTCGGTGAAGTTTTGTCCGCTTTTGAGTTTATGGATCGTGAATCGCAAAACCAAGTCGCTCGTTTCAGTGAATTGAGACGTCCTCTTGATGAACAGCACAATTTCTACGTTTTAGTTGAAACCTCAGGCTCAAATCGCGCTCACGATGAAGAGAAATTACAGGATTACCTTGAGGGCTTAATGGAATCAGAGATCATCGAGGATGGTGTTTTAGCTCAAGATGAGACTCAAATGAAAAACATCTGGACATGGCGTGAGGGCATTCCTGAATCTCTTGGTCGTACCGGTGGTGTGTACAAGTACGATGTTTCAATTCCTCTTGAAGATTTGTACTTAATGGTTGAAGACTGTCGCGCGCGATTGATTGAGAAAGGCTACGAAATTGGTACTGAAGAATCCAACATTGTCAATGTTGTAGGCTATGGTCACTTGGGTGATGGAAATCTGCATCTTAATGTCGCCGTGAAGAGCTATGACAAGGAAATCGAGCATGTACTCGAACCCTGGGTATATGAATGGATCCGTAAGTTTCTGCCAACAGGATCATAGATACATATTGTCTTACTAATTCTCATTTCCAGAAAAACGTGAAGGCTCTATTTCTGCTGAGCACGGACTTGGTTTCGCAAAACGCCCATACTTGAAGTACAGCAAGGATCAAAGTATGATCAATTTAATGAAGCAAACCAAAAGTGTTTACGATCCGGTATGTTCTTACCCCTATCATGGCTCAGAGTCAAAATATGACCCCTTATTTTTGGGCGCGCCACTAATCATTATTTTTCTAATAGAACGGAATTATGAACCCCTACAAGTATATTTAAACTGAACCGAAAAGGTTAAATCTTCTCCAAAAATCTTGTTTATGACAATCGGGCAGCCCAGGAGTAGCCGAGGAAGAATTTCGAAAGTCTCAAAAGTCTACGCAATCTTTTATCATCATAAAGCAACGTAGCAAAACAAATCAGTTAAAGATAAACGTAAGTTTTTTTAAAGTTTTGTTTTGGTCAGTATCTAGAGTTATCTATTCATGTTCATGGTTGTTGTGAGCTTATGTACTATAGAGCATAACAAAATAGATTAGTCAATTAATAAAAGTGCACAAACAAAAAAAGGTAAAACTAGAAATGGAAAACGCGTCCAGAACAAAGCTTATAATAAACGCATTTACTAGCTTTCAAAAACAAAACGAAGGAGAGTTAGAAAATAATCTTGTCAGACTATAAGGCCACCAATACACTTATAGCAGCTGGGATCATTACAACAGAAGACAAACAAACATAAAAAGAAAACAAAAAATTTGGAAAGAGTGCGTTGGTATTTCTTTCAAAACCACATAGATAAACGAACGTGTGCATATGATCATCGACCAATATCATCTTCAAAAACATTAAATTCAAACAGTAGACAGATCAAAAAAAAAATAAGAACAAATGAGAAACATTAAAACTCATATCCAAAAAAATTAGTTAAGAATAGCTTCTCAATCGTTCAGGTTAGTGATAACGGGATAAATGGAATTAAAACTCCAAAATAAAAAGTAAGAAATACAAACAACTCCAAAACTAGCGGATAATTTGTTGATTAGAATAATTCGGCAACTCCAAAACGTTGCTCGACTCCAAATAAGCCGGCAAGCTTCCACTCATCATCGGCAAACGTGAAAAACGCAATATCCTTTCCGCCATCATTTTCAGCTATGATAGAGTCAATTGCGATTTTCTGTTCGGCTTTTCCTGGTATTGCTGCTCCATTTGATTCATCACCTGCAGAGGGCCACCCGGTTTCCAAGACAGTCACTCGCTTTTTGGAAGATTGGCCTCTGCTCACGGATAGACATGATCGTTCAGCTTGTAGCATACTTTCTTTAACAAAAATACCAGCATCTTCAGGACTGACATTGGCGTCGAAGAAAGGATGGATATTGACACCGATAACATCCATTGAGTTACAGAGAGTAACTTTGTTTGCTTCCAAAACGCTGTTAGTTTCAGCAGTTGTCACAGGACCCGAATATCCTGCTGCTTGAAGCGTTGAGCGAACGAAATTGATGTAGGTTGCCAAATCATCAGCTGTACAATATTCATTGAACACAGCTTCATTTCCCACCACAACAAGATCAACGAAATCAAAATGAGAAAATAAGGCAATCTCTGTAAGCTGCGAGTCATGCTGGTCAATTCCAGATTCATTAATTGAGATTCCAAGAATTAAACGCAGACCAGTCTCTTCTGCTACCTTACCCGCCACATCAAGGGAGTAACAATCAATTGAGTAAAGACGCACAGCTTCGAATCCCTTTTGAACAATAGTATGGAAATCGCTGGATATCTCGGCAGTAGACTTACACATACCAGAATCAGTATAAGGTGAATATGTAATAGCCCAGGGATTGCTTTGATGGTTCTTTTCATCATCTGAAGCCTCTGAAAGCTGTAGAACCGTTTCGTCACGAGCACGTAGACGCTTAAAGCCTGAGGCAGCAGTGGGAGCTGGAGCACCTCCAGACGTTAAAGTTTGCGTGTAGGTGACGTAGATCGTAGATGTTTCAAGAGATTCGTAGAAATCAGACGAAAAAACGGTGTAAGTAGCACAAGGAACGACTATGGTCTGTGTTTCATCAACGGCAGTTGTCAAGACATCTGCGATTGTATAAGTTGGACCAGGAATTGCGGTGATGGTAACAAGATCAGTATAAAGAGTTGGGGTGACAGTGGTTTTAATTGTCGTAGTGACGTACACAGTTGAGGTAGTAACAACAGTTTCGGAAGTTGTTGATGTTGATGTTGATGTTGTAGAAGGCGTGACTGTCACTGTGGTAGAACTGGAAAAAGTTGAAGTAGGGCGAATTGTGACTGTCTGAGTCAAAGTAGTAGTTGGCTCGACTGAAGATGATTCAGATGAGAGCAGTGACATAGTTGTCGATGAAGACGCTGATGACAGAGATATCGACGAAGACAAAGGTGATCGCACACTTGAGGTTGATTTCGGAACTGATACAGTCACAGACGATGAATATCTCGATGCGGATGTAGACGAGGAAATTTCATTTACAGAAGACGACACTTTTGAAAATACAGAGCTCGTGGGTTTTGGAGCGACAGAAGTCGAAGCATTGACGTAGGCATACTGATAGTGCGATGCAAAGCTCAACGAAGAAGACAAGACCGAAGCTGAAGGCTCGACAGTAACATAACGAGTTGCAACAACCGTAGAAGAGTATGATTCAGAAGCTGAGGTGGTCGATGGTTCTATAGAAGAGTTAATATTCAACCTTGCTAAAACTAAGAAAAAAAAACTGCGTACGATAATCTACCCAGAACCCAATAACATAAGTCGAGCAGCCACAGTCGGATTCTGTTGCGTCTCGCTCAAGTAAGTGGTCGTGGATCGGAGAGGACCCAGAATCAGGAAGTCGACGGAGGTGCCGGTGGTGCGCGTGGGCGTGCGCCGACGCGTGCGCAACGAGAAACGCGAAGACACTCGCGAAGAGAAGGATTGTACGCATCAATCAAATGCGGAGACACAGCAATAACGAGCAGTAGCAATCGATCACACGATACAATATCAAACTGCGGATTGGCGTAGCATCGACCATCTCCGCTTTTTTTTCTGAAGGGGCGGGCGGAGACGCGTTCTGTTTACCTGTTCCGAATAAGGTCTAGCGCGAACCAATGTTCTTAATAACTCTAACTTTAAACCTCTTTTTAGCGTAGTTGACTTGTCTCGTTTGATTAGGCGTTCCTGATTGGGAAGACTGCACCGTTGGCAGACCCCCCAAATTAAAAGACTAGCCGAAGCCGCAATTGCGAGCGTGCGACCAAGTGTCAACCCGCAAACAATCGACTTTGGTCTACAAAAAGTACAAATAAATGTTTCTTGTGCAATTCACTGCGATATGCACATGACCCGGAAACACACTGCAGAAAGAAGTTGAGTGCGCGTTCTTGTGCATATTTTTCACTAGGCACATTCCAGTCGTAAAATTAGAAAATTCTAAAAGGGCAAATTCAGAAAAGTCTATTCCGCAACCAGACCAGACCCTGGACCCTTTCTCGTTCCGAATGACGTCGCAAACTCAAATTAGGTACAAAAACCCTACATTACTAACCCTAACATCAAAACTAAACTCCTCAGAACTCCAGTCATCGTGTGCATCTACTATTGACGCGTTCTTGACGCGTCGTCCCAACGCGACGCGTTAAATGCCGCTACTCAATCTTCCAATGTCGTGCCAAGTTCTCTCCACGCGATTCCTTCCCGTACATGATTTCAAAGGCGTAAAGTGCTAATGTCACACCACTGTTCACCCATGACCATAGCTGCCAAGTTCGTATTTCAAACTCCAGCACAGAGGTCGTGGGCCGTAGAAACCCAAAATGCTGCATCAGAAGATGCGAGTATACGGCAATAAGCACGCATGGCGCATAAGCCCGCACAAACTGTTGACTAACTGACACTCCATCTGCGTCTACATCATGAGCGCTCGCGTCCCCGTTAGTCTTATTAGATTCTGCCGCGCGCGCGTTACTGGGCTCTTCCTCTCTGTTGCTGAGAGCTATAGAACTTGCCGAACGTGGTACTGGTCTGTGCTCATCGCTCGTCTCTCGCAAAGCTGGAATAATCTGCGTAGTAGCAAACAATACCAGTAATCTATACATCAATGACACCACAATTGATGGTGTTATCGTGGAAACCGCCGCCATTATAAACTCAAAAGTTGTAACAAAGCTTGCGGGTACTGTAGATGCGAGCGAGGCTACTATAGTAGCATAACTATATTATTTTCATATTAGCATCTTTCTCTTCTGAGATCTTAATTTCGATAACCTACCTTTCCATTATGATTGGCGGAAACGGTGGAAAGTCAGCTTTTGTGTTGTTACTGCTGTCAACAATCACATCTTGTTGCGAGGTCCGGAAATCAGTAAAAGTCTCATAGAGACAAAACACCATATAGCCAAACAACAAGCTCGATTCTATCAAATTTCCTCTTCGCGAGACTATTCCATATCCTCCTAAAAACATTGTGCTTGTCAACACCACTCCAATCAAAGTAGCATTCACTACTCCGATTGTGATCGGGAATGTGTATATCCGGTACAAGAAGTAAAATGCACATGTCACAATATTAGCGGCCGTAACCAGCAAAATTATAGTCCAGAAATCCGAATTCCGTTTGACCAAATGTCGGCTAATTTGCCCAGCCGCTTGAATTACTAGTAATGTACAGAATCCTTCTAGTATTGTAAATCCGGGAGTAGCATTTGTCAAAAAGTATCTCCACGGTATGAGAATAGTATTCCAAACTGGATATGCATGTTCTGGATCAGAATAGATGTTCAGAAACATTATAAACAGCGACGGTATAATCACGTGTTGACTGTAATACACCATATGAGTTGGCGTATGAAAGATAGTATTCCGTCCCAGCATACGAATCGTTGCCAAAGAAAAGTAAAATACTGCAAGTGTGAGTGTAAAAGCAAGACCGCATTCTTCCCCGCCTACATCGAACGCAAGCGGAATAGTGATGATTATTAACGACAAATAAACCCCATTCGTAAAAACATTGAACCAAGTCCAAAACGATAATGAGCCTCGTCGCATTTGTTAAGTTTTTGTTTCTAGATGTTTTTATCACTTAGAAGTATGTCGAATAGGTTTTGTGAAGCAGTTGCATGAAATTTTGGTAATAGTTATTCAGATCAAGCCCACCACAATTCTCGGCAATAGTGAAAATACGCTTCTTTGTGCAAATATATATCAATCTTAATGCCTCGCGTATCCGATAATTGGAAAATTTACACCTAAAATCACAAACGACGACCTCTAAAACCAGTTCTTCCTATAAAGTCACGCGGCTTCTTATTCGAAAAATGCTCCTAATCAAATGAGGCGAAATTAAACACACAATTACCACCTTCCACCTTTCATACAAGGCAGACTATTGCGTGCTCTAGCTGCTGGTACAGCAATCAGCGCCTTTCTCACGTACAATGATACTTGAGAGCGTCCAATCGCGAATAGTTGCTGCTGGTAATAGCTGTTCAGCAAATATAAAAATTTAGTTCTACACCTAACCCTTAACATTCTTTTTTTCACGAGAGCAACTACAGTGGTTGAGTCCATCTCATTTGAATGAGTAGAGTAGAATTGCTCTATTTATAACGGCATTGGACAGAAAGATTTACTTGCATAAAATGTATTAACTCGTTAACAACTCGTTAGAAAACCACCCGGCACAAGTCGAACAAAAACAAAAATATAGAAGCATGAGTGTGAACAGGAAACATTTTTAATACAAAACACCAGATAAAGCTCTTTTGGTAAAATAGATCAAAAAAACAAACAAGGCGTGCTTTATTTAAGCAATAACCGCTGTCCGCTTCAAGTTGTTGAGCAATTCCATTTGTGTCTTGATAGTGTTGCTTAGATAGACGACCATCAAGACATCCTGTAAGTGACTGTTGAATAACTTCTCAAGCTCTTCTGGATCAACCTTCGGTGTAAGACTGAGGTTCTGAAGTAGAAACTTGCCGATCGCAACGGAACCTGGGTTGCTTCCTTCAACAACAGAAGAGACGTATTTTGAAACACGGTCAATCATTTCGATGACCTGTTCAATGGAGCGTTCGAGATTTTGAAGATCATTGACGAGTGAAGTCTCTCTTGACTCATTGTTCTTCGCGCTAGCCACAAGATCCCCTGCAGATACATCAGTAAATTAAGTCAACTAATTAGAACGTATATAACATACATCCACTACGCTCGGCCTCAGCATATCGAAGCTCGTGCGGTACAGGCACAAACAGAGCATTCTCGCTCATCTTCTCTGGGATAACTCCAACGCTGGTAGAGATGTATGTTTGAACAGAAAGCTCTGCGTGAGGATCAGCCTGCATTGTCAGGTGCACGGCGGGATAAGGAAATGTGCCATCACCAGCGGATGAGTAAAAGTTGTGGATAAGAGCGTTGAAAGCATTGAGCTCAAGCGAGGTAGCGTACCTATTGAATTAGTCAATATTGCATTCAAAGCACCTGGATCATCCGTATGAACTGTAAATACTTACCAACCGACAAGAACTTCATCTGGGTTTGCCTTGTGGTGCAAGTTGTACATGGTCTTGTGATATTCCATATCAATTTCAACCTACAGTAACCAACTAATTAGTCCCCATGTAATTTAATCAATAACACAATCTCAAAGACGCACTTGTGCAGCCGATTCTATGTGAGGAACACCATATGCACTTTTGATTTCAATCTCGGTTCCATCGTCTGACCGTGTTCCGAATAGAGTGCCGATAACGCGATTTTGATCTTCGTTGCGACGTAAAGTATGATCCAGAATTGAAAACAAACACTAAACAAAAAGAATCAATCAGTCGCATACTCTTCACAGTGGTTAAGACCTCTATAGTTCTTCTCTCAACAACTTACCTGAGGATGCACGACCACATTTAAGGGCACACCACCATGCTGCACGGCATTGGTGGGCTTGCTAATATGTATAAAGGATCCAGAAGCCATGATGCCTTCTTAATATCAATAGCTAAATAAAATAACCAAACAGATAAAAGGCTGCGTTGCTTCTTAAATTTCCGCTCCGCTTAGATCTGTCCTTTCACTAATATTGTCTATTCTGCCATAAAATTTTTAATTTCCTGTGGCGCAAGCAGCATGGCCACACCAGCCACGTTTGGCGCCGCACGATGAGATCCTGAATATTTTTTGAATATGATTTTTTATTGATATTTTTGCGTAATTTCTGTTCATTATCACTCAAATATCTATATCGTTTCTGAAATGGCAAAAGCTGTCCATAAAAGAATTTTGAAAGATACGCTTTCAGCCCGCGAAGCAGCAGCAGCTGTAAAAGCCAAAAGATTGAAAAGCTCTTCAAAAGCAACGACGGTTACACCTGTTACAGACGAAAAACTGGAACCTGATCTGAAAACGGAAGTCGAGGAAGAAAACAACGATCAAGACGATAATGAGGATGAGTCACAAAGTGGTGATGAGAGTGAAAATGAGGATGAAAGTACAGATCCGTTTCACAGGCATTTTTCCCACCCTCATGAATCAGCGTTGAAGAAATTAATCAACCAAGTACAAACTACTGGCTGGACGACTACGAAAACTAGACCTACAGTGAATGGAGAGCCTGCAAAATATAGCATAAGTACTTCGACTGTTGGAGGTACAACTTTGGTTGACCAGATCAACATTGCTGATGCCACTTTGGAATCCCTGAATGTAATTGCTATTCTATTACAATTATGATGAATAACTCAATCTAACGCATTATAGATCAAAGGAAGACTTATTGAGCCCTTCAAAAAAGCCAACAGAGGATTTGTGTCAAAAGATCAGGTTTTCTCGCCTGTGCAAGAAAGACTGGCTGCAAAAATGTTTGCAAACGAAGACATTTTATTTGCTCCGCGAACGAATACGAGCTCTCAACAACTGCAAAATCTATACACATTACACATACTCAACCATATTTTCAAGTAGGTTCATTTCAAAATCTGAAGAATTGGCAGGTTTTAACTGTTTTACAGGACCCGTGATACAGTTTTGAAGAACAATGCTAAGCTAGCCAAATTATCTGACTCTGCAAATGCTCCTGAACTTCGTGATCAAGGATTTACGCGTCCCAAAATATTGGCAGTCTTACCAACGCGAGAATCATGTTATCGAATGGTCGACACGATTTTGAAGTTGACAGCCTCCCAACCAGAGAATTTTAAGCGATTTCAGCAGGAATATCATTCGGACGCTAAGGTTACAGACACGAAACCTGAAGACTTTCGACGACTATTTAGTGGTAATAATGATGACAATTTTCGAATTGGTATCAAATTTACCCGAAAGACTGTTAAGATGTTTTCAGAATTCTACAATTCGGACATCATAATCGCCAGTCCGCTTGGTCTACGACTTGCCATTGGCGATAAAACGTAATGCAAACTACAAGCCTTTGCTTTCAGAATTTGTGCTAATTGATCTCATAGTGACAAAAAACGCGATTTTGATTTTCTGAGTTCGATCGAAATTCTTGTAATGGATCAAACAACAGCTATAGCTATGCAAAACTGGGAGCATATTTTACACATCTTCACACATTTGAATCTGATTCCGCAAGACTCTCATGGATGTGACTTTAGCAGAATCAGAAATTGGTATTTGGACGGTGAAGCCAAATACTTAAGACAGACTCTTATATTCACTGAGTTTATTACTCCTGATATTAATGCTCTTTTCACGCATCATATGAATAACATTGGCGGAAAATCAAAATACTTGCCATCATACAACGGTGTTCTTGCAGATGTTGGTGCACCTATGAGTCATGTAAGTTTTTATTCAAAGTAAGTTCTGAGAGATTTGAAAATTTTTAACGTACTTATAGGTTTTTATGAAATTCTATTCGTCTTCGCCCCAAGAAGATCCCGACAAACGCTTTAAATATTTTACACAGAAGGCACTTCCCTCTTTGATGCGTCAATCATCAGCTTCATCAGCCGGAACTATTGTATTTGTACCCTCATATGTTGATTATGTCAGGTTGCGTAATTATTTTGAAGCTGAGCATCAAATCGGACGAAAGCTTGGCTCGAGCGGATATGATTTTGGTGCAATTAATGAGTACACTTCTACGTCTGATGTTACTCGTGCTCGAGCAATGTTCAAAGAAGGAAAACACAAAATAATCTTATACACCGAGCGACTTCATCATTTCCGTCGATACGAAATTCGCGGAGCTGAGACTATTTTTATGTACAGTTTGCCCGACAATCCCACATTTTATACCGAGATCTCTCGATTTTTGCTCAGGAGTGTCAGCGACGGTTTATGTGAAAAAGAAACAATCTCAGTTAAATCGTTATTTTCCAAGTGGGACGCTTTTAAGCTAGAAAGAGTTGTTGGTAGCAACAAGTTCGCCAAAATGTGTGCAGGATCTGGCGAGATCTTTGAATTTTCTTAAATTACATGAGTAGTGTATTATCCTCAATGTGTTTTTGTCAAAAGTTTATGCATTTTTTTGAATCTCATTTTTGGTGTTAAAGGATTAGATGATTATAATATCTGTACATATGTCGCGGCTTAACATACAAGCCATTTATTATTATGTTTGTAAGTAAGTGAGCATAGCACAAATTCGGCGCACCAACGTAAAATATGTAGACTGTTAACATTGACTTCAAAAGCTACAAAAACATATATTTCATTATCTCTTAATCGTACACCACCAACTAAAATAATTCCTTTCTACTCTTTTTTCATTACAGTCATTGATCCTGCCTATTGCTTCATTGTGTGAATAGAGAAAACTGTAACATGAAAGTTAGCATGCACCCTACTTCTTGCTGCCATTTATGATAAAAGGAAACTTACGGCCATGATAACACAGCAAATTGATACATATGGACTTAATCTCTCGCCTATTCTCGCAGCTTTCCAAAATACACCAAGCACTCTGTAAACGTAAATTTAGTTAGAAAGTAACCTATAATGCCTCTCGATGACCAACATACCCATGCCGATTGCGGTTCATAATCGCTGGTACAACTTGATGGGCATATGTAGCTGTACAGATTAAAAGCAAAATAACAAGCAATAGCGATTGAAAGTTGAATAAAGCAGACTGGGAGTCAAAGAGAACAAGTTAGCATAGATGATCAAATCAAAGTAGAATGGAAGACCATGCGCAGAATTAGCATACCATTCTAGCTTTTTCACACTAAACTTGCTCCTCAATATAACACCTGACAGTTTCAATTAGGCGTTTTATAACTCCAAATTTAGAAAGCCAGATCTTTTTATCGATTAAACTGAGATGTATTCGAGATGCCCCAGATATCGCCGGCAGCAATCGACATCGAAACCTTAAATGTTCCCGTACTTTCAGTACCAAATTGTTTGTCTGACCGCTAATGTTGAATTTGAATCGCATTTTCATTACAACAAGCAAACAAAATGTCAAGTGATTTGGTCAGGAAGCGTAAAAGATCCAATTTATTCACAAATGATGGTATGTCAATCACTGAACGAAGCTTTGCAATGGAAGTATTAGGTAGCTTACAATGGAATACAGTTCGGGCGTTGTTATATGGATTTGGTGACGTCTCCAACCCAGATCGTGAAACGGTTGCAGTTCTCGAAGATATTCTAACAGATTACATTGTTGATATGGTACGGTCTTACTTCATTTTATTGTTTTTTTTGTGACTAACACTCGTATAATTTAAGTGTCATGAAGCAGCGCGAATGGCGCATACCACTAAACGAAACAAAGTCAAAGTAGATGATTTCAAATTTGCTCTTCGAAATGATTACAAGAAACTGGGTCGTATTGAAGAATTGCAGAGACTCTCCAAGGAAATTCAAGAAGCACGTAAAACATTCGATGATTCTGAAGGAAAGTCTTTGGGTAAGATGGCTTAGATGTAGTTGAGGGCTGAATTTATGAAGACGATTGGAGTTAATTTGGCGTTTCGGACAGTGTTTTGTTTTGTTTTGATTGCTAGTTATTACACAAGAATAAAGATATGACTGATAATTCTTTAATGAGGTCCAGAAATATAAAAAAGTACTAAATGGGGAAGCAAGACAGAGATAAGAATGGGATCAGTAAAGAACGGAACCGGCAAAGAATGAAATTGATTGATATTTTTAACTAATTAGTATATATCCCATCCTCCTAATACAATCAATAAGTATTAAACAACCTTCTTCCCTCTTAGTTATTCAAATCAGAGGTACTTTGTAGACATTTGACTAAATGTGCTACAAGCCCCATACTTGTGCTTACAATTGGGAGAGAGGGAAAAAACCGTCCCGACTTACTACCTAAAAAGTAGTTGGGATTTATTATCGCGAAAAATAGATACTCTATTCATATCTCACGGTACCTTATTAGTTCCTTGTTTTCAAAGTTTTGGAGATATTGATTAAGAGAGGACAAAATGAAGCCACGGTTAGATATTCTAAAAATGCTCGAGCGGACGTCAATGATGCTGCGAAACGGTACAATTGGTCTTGAGCCCGCCTGGTATAAAGCGGTCCTTGAGACACCTCCTACTGTTGATATTTTACCAAAAGTTACAGTGAAAGACCTTGAGCGAGTTCGAAATTCAGGGAAGAAGAAAGTACGGGCGAAGGATTTATATAGGCCGCAAAAGTTGGAGTACCCTGAAGACTCGATTAGAACAGCATTCTATACACAGCATCCGTGGGAATTGGCGAGACCAATGATTCTTGTGGAAAACGATGCCTTAGATTATCAGCGCCATGATTGGAGTAAATTGGATCAGGATCACAAACAGCTTGATGGTGAAAGGTTCGTCTATAAAGATTACAAGTGCATCTCGGAACATAAAATTAACTGTTTTGTATAGTGTTGTTCAACGAACTATGTGGTTGAAAGAAAACGAGAGCCTGTCCACCGAAGAAGCTTATAACAAAGCAGTCCGCGAGTTCTACAAATTGCGTTCATACGAGCAAGTAGCATTGGAAACAACTGCCGAAGAAGCTCGCATGTTTGGTTCTACTTTCTACCCAAGCCAGATTGAAGTCGGATTAGGTGAAGAAGCTAAGCATTTGCTGAAATTCAAGGAAGAAGCATACATCAAACTCGCGAGAGCAGAATTTGAGCGGAAGTAAGTCGTGCAGTGAAATGCTCGAGAATGTAAAATATCTGTTCATGTACATAAAATTAAAATACACTTATCAAAGCATATTATTTGTCGGAGGATGTAGTATTTACATTATCGGGGATGCTTCCGAATTAGTTGATAAAGGAAAACGGTATCTCTTGAAAAGTCATTGTAGTAGTCGCCGTAGTTTTTAATCTGCATGTCAGAGCGGTTTGTGTAAATGACAGCTTAACTTACCTCCTCAATACGAAATTGTTTTTTTATGGACTATGTAAGTCAGCGCAGCACAATGCTAAAAGCACAAGTCTATTACCTTGAAGAATCTATTATCGGCCTGAGACAAAGTTAGTAATTTCCCAGAAGCCAATCATTCGACACACCTTTCTACGCTTTTTGTAGCTCATTAAAATAAGTGTATCGTCGCCGGCTAAATCTAGAAGGGTTTTCTCCAGAAGGGGGAAGGCAGGTTCAAAATATACACAATCTGCAGCTAGTATCACATCGACAGGAGGTTCGACGTATTTTTCTTCAAGAGGCTTGCCCCAATCGATAACGTCTGCTGAAACTATTCCCTCAAGATTGTTCAATTTGATGTTGTCGGTCATTAACTGCATCATGTTTCTAGATTTGTAAGCATGTTATTAACCGTATGACGGATAGCGTACACTTGATCTGTTATAATGATGTCTAAACCTTGATTTTCTTTAAGGTCGTTCTGTTTCTTATATGCGTTTCCCAATGCCAATCTACTCGCATATCAGTTGATACGTCAATATATTAAACGTTCTTCATACCCGACCAGTCCAGTTCCGCTCCCCAATTCAACGATTCTAACTCTTTTATTTGTCGCATCTTTCCATACTTGATGACCTAGTGAAGTCTCATCATCCTTCGCATCGATCATATACCTCGACAAAAGTTCACCCGCCGGCCAGACTTTTCCACCACAGCCAGATGCACCTCCGTCAAGTAGAATCTTCACAGGAATGCCACTAAATTCAGCTTCCATTACGCCAGAACTCGAGAGAATGTACTCTTTGCCTGCAAACGTTGTTGAGTACTGCTTAACAGGGACTATTTCCGCAGATTCGGCGAGCATTTGGAGAAATGGATCTTCAATTGCATCTTCAGAGTCATTGTTGCTAGGTGTTGACGCAGAAGAAACAGGTTCTGTGTCTAATTGGGGTATTATTTTGGTTGACATGTCTAAATAATGCAAAGAATGGAGAAAAGTTGATTTACGAACAGTATTTACAGGGTTCACGTCAAAGTTTAAGCGAGACTTTATTCAACTGCTTACCAACTTTACCTCGAACTCGCCTCATCATGGGAACACAAATGGTAACGTTCTTATATTTTGTCAAGCATGCATTTGAGACATTTGAGAGAATTTGTAGCATGAATTGTTCTAGGTTTTATTGTAGTTTTACAATTAGTTGTTGCTTGTCTGTCCTCTGGGCTTCTTCTTTGCAGCCTCGGCTTCCTTCTCTGCTTCAATATCCTTTACATATTGTTCAATATCTTCAAATGGCAGCATCTAAAAACGTTAACTTAACCTTCAACTTCCTGAGCAAAAGAAGCTTACCTCAATTCTCTTTCCCGCGGCCATAATGGCAATTTCAATATTTCTCGCACCAGTTTGAACAACTTCCAATAAACTCTTAACAGCCAATCTAATTGTAGCTTCGCGGTCCATATCCTCTTGATAATTCTTCTCCAAAAATTCCCGAACGGTCTTACTGCTTCGACCGATAGCGTTGGCTTTCCATGCTGAGTAAATTCCCGATGGTTCAGTTTGGAATAAACGAGGAGTCT
Source organism: Myxozyma mucilagina (assembly GCA_030571435.1). NCBI lineage: Eukaryota > Fungi > Ascomycota > Lipomycetes > Lipomycetales > Lipomycetaceae > Myxozyma > Myxozyma mucilagina. The sequence continues at coordinate 54,423 of JAJLXV010000051.1, forward strand.
TATCGTAAGGATCGAATCCGATAACTAGAGTTGAAATACCAAAAGGTCGAACACCACCACTTTGTGTGTACTTTTGCTGAATACCGGCAATGTGCTTAGTTAAATATTCAACGGTAACAGGATCTTCAACTGTCAGTCTGTGAGATTGAGCCTCAACACGGGCTCGATCGACAAGTACACGAGCATCGGCGTTAAGTCCTGCAAATGCAAGACAAACGTGGTGATCAATGACCGCAATCTTGGATGGAGTGATGCGAGTGTCTTGCAATTTTAATGCTGTGCGCTTCTCACAGCCGAGAACAACAATATCGGCTCCTTTAACTGCGACCGCACATGTTCCTCGCTTAACTGCTTCCAGCGCATATTCGACCTCTATATAAAGTAATTAGAAACAGTGTCTATGTCAATCGAATAATGAAACATACGGAAAACATGTCCGTCAGGGCTATAAACGAAGTTAGATCAAGTATCTAAAACAGTAATAAACAATGGTATATAGTACCTGAAAACCGATAAAGCTCTATCATATCCACTCATTTTGACTAGTTTACACTAACACTAAGCAATTAGCTTTAGAAATGAATTCGTGGACTGATCCGATGAATAAAGATCAAATACGCGTGCTGATGATGACCTTTGCTGGAGGAGCGACTACCACCTTCGACAACTTCGCCACGAGTGGCTTAGTTGCACCGCCACGGCTATGTAATTTTTCAACATTTCTTATAAACATATATCTGTACGTAACTAACTAGCGATTGTCTTAACACTTTACCACATTACAGGCGCTTCTAGTCAATTTATAAATTTCTATTAAATTATGCAAAAAAATTATATGGCATCAAAGGCAAATTTACTCCTTAGCCTTACGAACAGCACAGACAAACTATTATAAAGGTTAGTCAACGGCACAATATCAAAGAAAAACGAAAAACCCAACATACGTTGAAAATCTGAGCCTTTTCCCAATCCCAGACATTGTTAGTGCTGTAAACATCCTTCATCAAGATTTCCTTGACCTGTTCTTTCGATTCAGCGACAATGTTAACGACAGAGCCCTTGAATGAAGGAGTGGTGTCGGCGGTGATGGGAGCATCAAGGTAGGCACCTATTTGAATTAGTATAATTAGAAAGTTATTCTTGACCACTAGCAATACATACCTCCGGAGGTCATGATTCCATCAGCGAAAAGCTGCTTGACACCGGCAAGATGCTCCTGGCGCACGGCAATACGACGGTTGACCTAAACATGGACTCAATTAACTCAATTGCTCAAAAAAATAAATAAGAAAAATACAAACAGGCAATTACTCACGCAATCAGCGTCATCCTTGTCGGGAATGATGGCAACGAATTCGTAGGTTGGAGCAGACATTCTGTACGTGGATGTGGAGAAAGATGAGAAGGAAGTTAAAGATGGGGAGATTACGATAAAACCTAAGATTTCAAATCAAGTGTTATCAGTACGAGAAATGTAAACAACAGGCCAAATTATAATCAAATAGATCGCTGATCAAATCGATTCGCAATTGATATAGAGAAACACTTACGAGAATGGAAATTTGCTCGATTTAGAGGACGAACTGATAGTAGTCTTTGAATGCTCATCTTTTTGGGTGAGGAAAGTCTAAAGAGTGTGAGATTTGTTGAATCGGTAAAGTGGGTCTAATATGAGCAACTTCTATTGATAAAAGCATGTATAGTCACGCAAAACGCATATTTTAACGTATTACAAACATCTTTATTATTTCCAATCAACAAGAGTCACTGTCATTTTTATCAGTAGTTTTTTTAATCTTTATCGGTGTTCACCAACAAGTCGCTTACCATTCCAGGGTCAGGGTATTGATTTGGAAGACTTGGTAGACAGAGAGAAGGCGAGCGAGCGAGGAAACGCCAGCTAATAATCTATCAGGCGTATAATTCACAATTGGTTTGCAAAGTCAAAGGAACAAAAAATTTTGTGAAACTTCCAAGGTTTTGCTTAGTTGAGAAGTAACTTTATAATACTTATTTGGAAATTTCTATCAAGGTTGAAGATATTTGAAGTTGGGGGGAATTGATTGGTGGCTACATCTTCGTCAGAGTTCTCTTTGGAAAAAAGTACAGCGTACGACTTGCAATAAACAACGAATAAAGGGAATATAGTGGGCTTTTTGCAATGTCTTCATCATCATCAAAGCCTAATGAAACAGAGGCGAACAACCGAGAACATAATCAAGGTCGACAGACGAGAGATTATACACCAGCACAAGCCGAATCTGTGAAGCGAGTGCGACGGTGCAAACATCATGAATACTACGCTATTCTTGATATAGAGAAGACAGCTACAGATGGGGAGATTAAAAGGGCATATCGCAAACTTGCGTTACTGATGCATCCTGATAAAAATGGTGCGCCCGGTGCTGACGAGGCGTTCAAGAGTAAGTGTTGGATTTGTTGAATATCATGATGTTATATATGACGAAATATTAACAGGGTTAGTGGTTTCAAAAGCATTCCAGGTATTGTCAGATAGCGAAAAGAAACGGATATATGACGCTACTGGGTCTGATCCAGATGCACGAGGAGGCGGCGGTGGACCGAGCGGGTTTAGTAGTGCAGCTCGATCGGCTGGCGGTGGCCGTGGATTTGGCGGAGGCATGTATGCGGACGAAATGTCACCAGATGAACTGTTTAATATGTTTTTTGGAGGAGGCGGTGGAGGTGGATTTCAGACATTTGGTTCATTTGGAGGCGGACCAGGTATTCGAGTGCAGTCATTTGGTGGAACACCGTTCAGCTTCTTTGGAGGTCCTATGGGAGGAATGGGAGGTCCACAAGCAAGAAGGGCAGCAGGTGGTGGTGGTGGCGGTGGAGCTGGAGGAGCTGGAGGGGACGGAGAACAGACATCATTTTCACCGCGAGTGCTGCTTCAGCTACTGCCATTGATCATTCTATTCATATTCCCTCTTATATCCTCGCTGTTTGATAGTGGCTCATCTTCAGAGTCTGTGTTTGCGCCAAAAGTGAGATTTGAATTTGCACCATCAGCGCCATACACCAGTGAGCGGTTTACAAGAACATATAAAGTCCCTTACTATGTCAACCCGAGCGACTTGAGTACGATGAACGATAAGAAGCTACGACAGCTGGATCAGCGGGCCGAGAACTCTTATGTGCGCGTTTTGCAGAATAAGTGCGATTACGAGTACAATACAAGACAGCGGAAGTTGGAGGAAAGTCAAGGCTGGTTCTTTGTTGACCAGGATAAGTATGACAAGGCGAAGAACATGAAAATGGAGAGCTGCGAGCGACTGCGGACCATGGGAATGCCGCAGCGGCGTTGAAGTAAAGCGTGGAAGTTTAGAAAAAAGTAGTAGATAGCCCGAAAAGTGGACAGACGAGCATGATGTAATGTGTTTGGTCTATGAAATATACGAAACATACGAAATACACGAAATATGCTGATGCTATACATACATTATGACAAGACAGGTTGGTGCGGCTGGTAAAGAAGCAGAAAGACAGGTGCTGGCGCTGCACGCGACTAGAGCCGCGTCAACGACTCGGTTGTGCAGGGGGGGCAGAAAGCACTTAGAGTTAAAGCTTACACCAATCTGTGAGATTTTTGTGACTTGTTTGTGTCCCAGACATGATATTGCTACCGGCGGGGTTTGAAGCGATGGAAATGACGTCGGTGTGCTTGTGTTTTCTATCCCCGGCTGCTAAATTGCATGCGTAAATCCCCGAGCCCCTGAGCACACTTCTTAATTCTCGGACGATAGAAATTGAGTGACTGCACTTTGCGCTGTGCTGTTCAGGCGCTGCACCGCAAAAATTGTCCAGCGAGACGACCGAAGAAGAGAAAAGCGCACCGAGCAGAGAGCGACCGACGGACGACCGCCCACCACGCCGCTTTGGATTCTCTGTGGCGGGCACATCACCCGATTATTGTCTGGCTTGTTTTGGCTGCACATGCACTGGGTGTACAGTACTGCGCATTGCTGTAGTGGCTGCGCCAGAACAATGCAGAGGCACAGACCCCGCCGCACCGCACAACTGCGCAATATTTGCACGCTCGCGCAGGGGCAAAAGTCAAAGTGAGCTGATGTCGTGCGCGCCGCACTCTCTGCGTCTGGTCGCGTTGGGGGTGGAAGCCAGCGAAAGCGCACCCGGACGGAGAAAAAAAAGGGCGGGCGTCGAAGCCAAAGCTGATTGCTTTTCCGATTGTTTTGTTTGGTGTTGTTTGTGTATTTATGTGAATTTCTGTTGTCTGCTTTTTTTCTGTTTTGTTTTAGTTTCTGTTTCGGTCTCGGGTCCTGGTTCACTGGCTCTAATTGGGCTCAATCTTACTTTCTTGCTGCTATTCTGCAGCCAGCTGCTAAACTGTGCTGAACTCGTGATTTTGGGCTAACGCCAATGAACACCGAATCTCAGAGTATTCTCCCGCATCTGCCTCGTCCAACGAGTCCACTCACTCTGCGTCCTCCAGCGCTGTCCTCGCACCAAATATTTTCTGGTGCATCAACCACTTCTACATCGACTGCCGCTGCCATGGCCGGAGTCTCCTCGGGCTTCGTGGATCCTTCTGCAAACTCATTTGCCGCTTCTTTTCCCAGGCCACTTTCCGGCTCCGTCAGTCACTCATCGCAGCCTCCTCCGCTCAAACGCAAAGCGGGAAGGCCACGAGACTCGGTCGCAGACTCCATCGCACACGAAGTCAAGCGCCCAAATGCTCCACCTATATTCAGATGCAACTTCTGCGAAGCCACTTGGGCTCACTACAACCCATATCGCGTCAAGAAGCATGGTCTTGACTGTAAAGGCATGCCCGTCGATATGCGCATGCGTGTATGTCTCTCCTTTTCTTTTTATCTATATTTTTTAAATCGAGTGGTGCTCACATTACTTGCTTATTTAGTTAGCACATGAGGTCACGCTCAAATCACAAACAGACCACGATGCTGGAAAAAGATCCAAGCTCGAAAAACAGAAATCGTCTCCGCAAGACATCAAGCTGTTTGAATCACTATTGATCGAGTCAATCGTCACTTCTCCACGTGCACTCGCTTCTCTCTCAAGTCCATTCTCTGTTCGTCTCTTTCAATTTGTGGCTCCCTCTTTTTCACTGCCATCTAAATCCACATTTCTCAAAACACTGCTTCCTCCCGAAATAGAAAATGTTAGGTCAAAGCTCAATGCGTCTCTTATGCAGTCTCCGGACACTCTTACTTTATCTTTTGACATCTTCACTACTGTATTTGATCAAACATTCTGTATCATTTACGCAACAACCTCTTCGGGCTCAACATACTGTGTCTCAGCTCACGAGTTCCCGGATCAACCACCTTCTGCTGATGTTTTTGCTTCGCTGATTTCCTCATTTATTGACTCAGTTGGTCCAGCAAAAGTCGCCGCCATCATCTGTCCCACCAGAGGTGTATATGCCGACATAATTCTTCATATATCTGCTCGTTTTCCTTCTATCCTCACTATGAATCCTTTAGATCATTATTTTGAGCAATTAGCAGTTGATCTTTGCCGCTATCAATTAGTAGACAATGTCATTCGCACCATTCACATGATCTTTTGCTATTTTCACCGCTCTAGCACAGCTGAGAAACTTCTCACCAATCACATGAACAAACTACACATTACGCAAGGTTTAAGGCCTTTTCTTCCTCATGAGCCGATTTCAATCTATGAAGCTGCTCTCAGCATGCGTCGTTGCATGCCTGCTTTAATTGACACAGTTGCGAACGATAATGCAAAACTTGACAAAACAAGTAAGAATATTTTTTATATTTTTTTTCGGGGAAATGTAATTAATTTTGTTTAATTTAGCAAATAAACATCAAGTAATTGATGTTCTCTCTCCGAATAATTGGAGCCATCGTGATTTTGCCACCAAACTGGATACTGTTATCGCTGTCTTTAAACCTTTGCATGAAGCAGTCGCACGCATCAATGCGCCTTCCGCTACATTAGCTGATATAAGCATATGCTGGGCAGCTTTAGCTGTTTACTACCACGATCTTTTCATGCTTGCGCCTGCAACAGAGCAACCTCAAGGTGGTGAGCAAACATCTGGTACCCCTTGCATTTCGAATGAATTTCGCAATCATATTGTCGCTCGGGCGAATCTGCGTTGTGCACAGCAGATAAATACTTCCTCAAGGTCTGCGTCCGCGCTTACTCTAGCTCTTTTTGTGCATCCAGTAATGGCGCTGCATGAAGTTCTCATTAAATCTTCTGATCAGCGAACTCGCGTCGTCAACGAGTTGTATGCGCAAATGTCTAGTATTATTGACCTTTCAATCTACAACGACCAGTTACAACAGCAACACCAACAGCAGATCCAGCAGCAGTACAACTCCATTCTTTACGACGACCTTGCGAAATTTCGTCACCGGGTCGACATTTATGGTCGTTCAATCGATGATATTGGTCCACATTCTACTTCAGGAAACGGACCTCTAAGATATTGGACAGACATATGTGATTCAGCAAAGAAGTCGTACAGTCAGACATCTCTTGATGTTAGCAAATCATCTATATTACCGCAATTGGCGAAGCGTATTTACGAGATTAGTGGCTGTAACATGCGGATATCTAGAGTTCATGACACAATAGACTGGATTGACTCAAACATCAGGAACAATGTCAAATCAGATTTGATCTTGGGAATGTTACAGTGCCGCATGTACTATATTGCGGATCATGCCGATTCTCAGTCATCAGAAACAAACAACATGTCTAGTTTTTCGCAAGAAGTTGCGTCTGATGATGATGGAAGTGTAGATCATGCAATTGAAGATCCCATTGAAGATTACGATATGGACGCTGATATTAGTTTTTTGAATGAGCCTAGAAACCGGCTGGTGCAAAGATACGATTTTGACACTGCTGCGAACGAAAATAGCTCTGATTCTTCTAAACCGGAGTCAATTCTACTGAACAATAACAGTAACGATGGCAACACTAACAGCAATAACAACGGACAAGGCGGTCAATCTCCAGCTCTTTCTTTATCCGCTGCATTTGAGATACAAAGTCAATCACCGAATCCTACAGTGAATGATTCAAGTTCCTCAAATGAGTACATGTTTGAGATTGAGAACTACATTACATTGACAAATTTCCGTCGAACTGGGTTCTGCTTTGATGCTCCATTTTCGTCGTCTCCGTTAACACATTACTCGCAACTGAAGTCTGCGCTCGGAATTTTACCACCATCTTCGTCCTTTGCTCCTTTACAGTATACTCAGCCTGTGCCGATTCCTTACTCACTACCGATTCGAGCACAACAAGTGCAGCAGTACGGAACAAGTCTATATGCACCTGCGACGTATTCGTTTAATCCTACGCCGACTCAACCATATCCGTCGTATCGTACTCAAGCTCAGCATTATAATGAAATGACATCATTGTTTGCTTCAGCTTCGGGTTCCGCTTCAGCATATTATCAGCAAGGACAACAGTATGCTAGAAATACCAATGCGAACAACAGTACAGTTGGGACTGGTGCCAGTAATAACAACACAGGATATGTTATACCTCCAATTGATTCCTCAAGGTCTAATTCCCTGGTAAATCCAATTGGCAGTATACCAAATCTTACACAAAGTGCTCCACAGGATCAACAGCAACAGCAACAGAAAGATATGCAGGACCAATCGCAGAAATCAAACCAAGGAAATAATGATGGTTTGAAAAATGATCAGTCGTGGGGTAATATTCAAAGATTCGATACTTTTGACTTTTAGATAATTGATGTTATACAGAACAGAACGTATTTATAGTTTTGGCTTTGTTTTTTTCCACTTTCCTTTATTTATTTGGTGTCTATATTTTATTGTCTGTATGTATTTATGTGTAAAGAATATGTGGGGTTTTTTCAAATTTTTCTTGCTTTGTTTATTAGGTGCAAGCATGTAATTTAGTTATTTTTCTATTTTTTTATTGTACATTTTTATCTATTTTATGTTACGTTCTTTAGTATTCTATTACATTAATACTATGAATTTGATGCTCTATGCGCATTTTGACTCTGGAACAAAAAATTGTCACTACTTGTAGCCGTACGCTAACGTGTATAATCTAATTCTACAGTATTTTAAATTCTATAGTTAGTTAACTATCTCGCTTTGGTGTTTAATGAAAATGTTACAATAAATTAAAATCCTGGGCTTTCTGCAGTATTTCCTACATGTTCTTGCACACAGAAATTAGTCACTAACTCAGTTAACAAAAAAACTGCATAATCAGAATATGATCAATTGTTTTTCGATTTATTCGGCTTGTCATGAACGCTCTTTTTTAAAAATATTTGATTTTAGATTATGTTTTGAGATGGCTTGCTGAGAGTAAAGCATACTGTGCTGATTTATATATTACCTTACAGTTCAAAAAATCTACTGGTATTTTAAGATTTTCTTCATGCTCGTGAACTAGCTCTAAATACCACCCGTATGTTGTCTCTTCAAAATAAAGAAACTCCTTAGTCGAATTGCTTTCTGCCAAGTTAGGGATCACGATCAAAGTGTCTGATGAGCCCGAAGGCAAGTCACACTTAGGGTTGTAAAGAAGAAAACGACTATCCGAAAAACCTTCATTCTGAAACTTTTGACCTTACTTACGCCTTCCACTCCAGTATATCTTATTGTGGATCCAGAGACTGTGATTTTCATATTACTGGAATTTTTTCTGTAGAAACGATTGTAATTACGAAAGTCTTTTGTATTTGTTGCTTTGCGTAGTCGCACTTTTTGTTATTGTTGTCGATTAACAGTAGTGCACCTAACCACTTCTTTCACCGTTCCCAACTTCTCCAGAAGGATAAGGTTCACACAATGGAAGACCTTCCTTCTGTTATATTTACAACCGCGGCCCAGCTGGTAGATTCTGTCGATAAACGGCTACTGGTACTTCTTCGCGATGGCCGTTCATTAATCGGCATTTTGCGTTCTTTCGATCAATACGCAAACCTCGTCCTCCATGATACATTCGAACGCACAGTCGTGGCAGGTCTACTCGCTGACCAACCTCGCGGCGTCTACATTGTCCGTGGTGAAAATGTTGTGCTACTAGGTCAAATCGTACGTATTTCTTTTCTGCTTTATATTCATGTCTAACATTTTAGGATCCCGAAAAACCATTAAACCTCACCCCTGCCCCGCTACCTGAGGTCTTCGCTGCGCTTGACTCGGAATCACGTCTTCGGCGGCAAAAAGAGCTTCGTCGAAATACTCTTCTTTCTCAACGCGGTTTTTCAATTGATACTCTTCCTGAGGACGCGTATTAGTTTACTGTATTAATACATTCAATGACATACTGATTGGGTTCTTCGCTTCTCTATCTTTGCACTCCCTTCTCCATTTCTCTATCGGAGAGCATTCTATGTCTCCGTTACCATATAGATCTTCGTGACCTTCAATATAGGTAGACTTGGTAACAATGAAGGAGCATCCCGCTGGAGAATTCCTAATCTTTTCTGTGTCACATATATAATTGAAGCTTCGAGTCTCGTCTCTGCTATGCATTAAGCTCATTTCACTTCGGCATATCTCATAAAAGTTTTTAGGAATGCTTTTTTCCAAACGCTTAGAAGCCATCTACAAAATGCGTCATCAATCTATCTTGTCTATCCTCTATAGTCCCATCCCAAGCTTCGCAGCATTATTTTAGTTCCCAGGCATATCATCCAGCCCTCCTATATCTTTCATGTCAATGAACTACTCACGTTCTTCAATGTTACCACAGTTCACCTGTAGAAACTGCTATTCAGTGAGCTGATAATGCTCGAAAAATCAAAAATCAAATGGAAGAGAAGACTTCGGTGTCTTCATTTGGTATATTCATCAGAGTACATAATCTGTGTTTTTCCTGACATTAGTTGGGAACTCGCTTTAAATAAAGGTATTGATTATGCTGCTATACACGACCTAATTTCAAGTCTTCGCATTTTCACGTTGGCAAACGACAATTACAACAGCTCTTTTACTCGAAAAACTAACACAAGGCTAGAAAGAACTATTGATTTATTTACTCATCTCAGTCATTTATTGCATATATACGTACGTTGTGCTACGCTTACTACTAATATCACAGGACTTTTCATCTCGTTTCTTCGTGGCGTGGTAGTTATCGTCTTGTTGAAATCGACAAAGGTGATCATAATTGCTCGCGTGACCATTTAACAGATTTCTTTCTTTTGCAACAAGCATCTCATTTACCAATGACAATGTTTTTTCTTGTTACCTTTTTTAGCTCGAACTGAACGCTTTTCATGCTGTAGCAGGTCCATTGTATTCAGTGCTTTCGTATCAGTTTTGCCAGACCTCAAGCAGACGTCATCGGTCATCGGCGTAACATTTCAAAGCTTGAGATAGAGATGTACAGCTAGCCGCATGTTAGCTACAATACAATATACACTAATTTTAAGAGTCTGGTTCTTTCATGAAAATTAATACAATGAGTTTTTATTTGAAATTCTTGAAAAGTTACGGATCACATTTGCTCTTTTTGCGATTTTTGTCTCTCGCTTATTTGAAAAAAAAAAATAGAGTTCCCTTTAGATGTTCGTGCGTTAAAAGTTAAAAATCAATTTATGCCAGTCTCGGTCAAATTGAAGCCCCCTGGCCTCGGACGACAAAAAATCTCCCAGAAGACACTGAATCATTTGAAAATTTGGACTTTTCTTTTCTTGCTTGTTTATCGTGCCTTTACTGGTTTTTTTGAGCTATCGGAAAGCAATCTGACTGGAAATTTGTTTATATTAAGATATCAAGTGAGAAGGGAAGAGTAGCTTGACAACTAGATTGCAATGATTTCCTATTCTCGGCAACCAACCCTTTTTCTAGTACCTCTTCTTCTTTTGAGCTTACTCTTATCGGAAGTCTCTGGAAAGGAGCTTATATCAGTTGATTTGCATGCTCAACAGTATAGTCTCACCTCATCAAGCTTGGACACTCTCTATAGGTTGGTACAAGGCAGCTTCAAAGATGAACCACTCTCTCGCAAGCGGTCAAGATCGCTGGAAAACATGGACAGTGTACTTGAGTCTTTGACCGGCAATGAGTATATAAGATACTCGGAAGAAATTGATCAAAATGGCTCAGATGTTTCATATTACATAGCCATGCAATTTGGCACGGATCCAACAGAATATAATCTAGTTGTTGATACAGGATCTTACGACTTATGGGTTTATTCAAGTGATTGTGTTAATACTAGCTGTACCAATCATAATCAATTAGGCTCGGAAACATCTGAGTCTTTGGTAATTAATGATTCCGTAACTTTCGGGATCACTTATGGGCAAGGTAGTGTTTCCGGCGTAGGTGCAACCGATTATGTTGCTTTTGCGGGATACAACATAAGCATGAGTTTTGGTTTAGCCGAAAGCGTCGCAGATTCATTTAACTCTTTTCCAATTGATGGTGAGCATTCTCAAGCAGTGTTCATTGTTTCGCTACTAACTGAGTTATAGGCGTTGTCGGGATGGCACTCAAGACCACGCAGATCAATGGATATCCTTCAGTCCTTTCTGTTTTACGGGACCAAAATTTGATTACTCGGTCTGTGTTTTCGGTACGCATACTAAAACATTTAAAGTGCTATCTTCTAACTTAACATGTAGATTGATTTGGGAAAATCAACTGATACTCAAGTCGGCAAAATAACATTTGGAGGTGTGGATACTACCCGCTTTTCGGGCGATATTTCTTTCACCAGTGTAATTCAGTCAAGCGGATTATGGTTGTTTCCTGTCGACGACTGCTATGTGGCAGACAAATCACTTGGATTTACTGACAAATTGGCATTTGTTGATTCTGGTACCTCCTTAATATCTCTTCCCCCAGATGATGCTAGAAAAGTTCACGTTGAGTTTGCTGCACAATCCGGCTCAACAGTAATTACTGATGGATCAAGTTATATCTTGCCATGTAACATCACGGCATCACTTGAAATATCAATAAATAATGTCAAATGGCCGCTTTCACCTGCTGAATATATGGGAGGCATCTACGACGAGTCGCAAAATCTGTGCATGTCTAACATAAAAGGAGTGGCGGTCAATGGAACAACTACATGGGTTTTGGGAGCTGCCTTTATGAAAGGCGTGTACAGCGTTTTTGATCGCGATAGTAATATGTTTGGTTTGGCGGTTAGAGGCAGCGGCGGTGTTGATTATTATAACGATGATGCCGCTGCAGCTATGGCAACAACGACAACAGATGCATCAAACACTGCACGCTCCACCGAAGCTACATCTATCTCGACAAGTTTATCGCACACAGTTTCTGTTTCTTTGTTGCATTCAACGTCGACATCACTTTCTGCTGACGGCGTCTCGTCAACAGCTAGCTCTATCAAACGATCAAGCACAGTTCAGAGCATTGTAGCTTCTCTTACTACTTCAGTGTCAGTGTCACCAGCAACAGTATCATCGATCCCGTTTCTGAATGATACAATCCCGCACTCCACTCTACATACTTCCACAAAATCCTCAGTATCAGGTTTTAATCATGTTTCATCGGCATCAGTGTCACAACCGATGCCTACTTCTTCTTTGAATTTTCATCTTTCCTCGACTGCGACGACAACAGAACCTGCTCCAGCTTCTACTTCAGCATCTACTTCAGCATCTACTTTAACATCTGTTTCGAATAGATTGACAGTTCCCAGCACTGTATTATACTTCACAGTCATAGGACTCTTGGCTATGTTTATTTAATTGAGGGAGAGTTAGCTGGCGTTTAGGTGTTTTTTGTTCAAGTCATTAGCGGCATTTAGTTTGTAAATAGAAAAAAACTGTGCATTTATAGATTTTTACCGTCAAGATGTATTATTTTTGTTTTAAAGTATTATATTTACGAAGAACAAAAAAGATCAGCATGCAAATCATAACGCGAACTGGGAAAATATAAAGCGATTATGACTGAACTTGTCACGAGCATCTAACTCTTAGAATTGATTTTTTGCTTGGCAAAACGCGTGAAAGACGCGTAAAACGATCACATGCGCTTAGTTGTCCTGACAACAAGGGTTAGGCTTAGAGCAACACATAAATCGCAGTATCCCCCGCCTTCCCTCCATATTTCCTCTTTGTAGCTCGATGCGCACTATATTTGTGGTCAAGAAAAGCAAATAATATCACTTTGTGGTTTCTTTTCTGGTTTCTTGCTCTAAGGTCATGCATGGCAACTTTTGAATCCGTTTATTTAATTTAAGAAGTTACGATTTATTGATCCTAGAAATACGCTTGATTTTTCTACGAGGTAGGTTCTTTCTAGCTTTAGTATTAATGAATCAACATCTCAGCTTTCGATTTAGATTTTGATTTGATTGGCATACTTAACGCGTTCATCTCCGCATGATTTATGATTAAAGGTGAGTACCAAGTAATACTTACACTCGCTCTTAAAATCGTTGCTCTTCTTCGCGCGCTTGCATTTCCACTAGGGTCTTGTAGGTAGCTGCTGATTGGTAGTGATTATAAGAGCTTTGGATCTCAGATTTCTCAGCCACTGTCATTTCCACTAGCGTTCTGGGTGTGTGTCTGTCGGTCTGAGTTCCGATAGGATCACCGCAAAGATACGGCAGTGAGCGCTGGCATTTCCACAAGAGTCTTGCGGGTGGCTACCGTCTGTTTTTGTTGAGTGATTACCGTCTGAGTGTTGTGATAAGCGCTGGCAAGTCCACTAGAGTCTTGGGGGTAGCTGTCGCTCATTCTGTCCGGTGAGACTTGACTTGTGTCAGGCGCCTTGAAAACTTTTTTTGGTTTGCTCGTTATTATAATCGCCGCTCTTCTTCGTGCGCTTGCATTTCCACTAGGTATTGTTGGTGGCTGTTGATTAGTAGTGGTTATAAGAGCTTCGGAGCTCAGATTTTGCAGCCACCGTTATTTCCACTAGCGTTCTGGGGGTGTGTCTGTCGGTCTGAGTTCCGATAGGATCACCGCAAAGATACGGCAGTGAGCGCTGGCATTTTCACAAGAGACTTGCGGGTGGCTACTGTCTGTTTTTGTTGAGTGATTACCGTCTGGGTGTTGTGATAAGCGCTGGCAAGTCCACTAGAGTCTTGGGGGTAGCTGTTACTCATTCTGTACGGTGCAATTTGACTCGCATCAAATCTTCAGAACACTTTTTGAACCAACGTAGCTGCTTATTCAATTTTGCTAATGCAACTTTTTACGGTGTCTGCCTCAGAGTGCTCAAATCACGAGGTGAGTCTTGATCTTTAACTTTTTGGGTTGTAATGATCTTAGGGGAAAATTATGATTCGCTCTGCCGTCGCTTCCCTCGTTGGCACCGAAAAACAATGTATTGATGACTGAAGTATTGGCAATTTAAGAGATCGAATTCTAATTATAACTTGAAACTGTTCAATGACCTGCATAATCCTCGCCAAAAAAAATGGATAATCGGCTTTTCAGCGATGAATTGGCATGTTATCATATTTTTGATTGTACATGGAGGAATGACCTAGATATGAAAGAAACATCTGTGCGAAAAGTTCATGTTGTACGAATTAATAATGGATCAAGACGTCACCTGCTTCATCCTCGCTGGCGAATCTAATTCCCTCTTTGCAATGATAATGGCAAGTTATCAGTTTTTTCATTGTACTCGGGGAAGGACTTGAATTTATAACGATTTTCTGTGTGGAAAGCCTATGCTGTGCAAATTGTTCAAAGGTTGATAATGAAAGCGAAATTCTAGAAGGATGAGCGACTAGCTATTCTCACTCGGTTGGAGAACAACTACAAATAACATAAATCACATGACGCAATTGTATTAAATCTATTTTTACGCCAATATAAATACTTAAGTTTTTTGATTTCTATATTTTGTCAGGAGCAATATCAAACAGAACACCAGGTTTGTTGTTCCATCTTTCTGCGCGACTCATAAGTATGAGTTTCAATGTCAGGTAAGAGAGTGATCTCTTCATTTGCGAGCAAGCCTAAATAGATATCTGGCTCTTCGAAGACACTTAAACAGCAAAAGCCACTGCACCGCTATCAAGAGCCTCGACAAGAGCAGCTTCATTAATGACAGCACCACGAGCAGCGTTTGTATTAGTAAGGCCATCTTGCATTTGTAAGAAAGCGTCTTTGTTAATAATGTGTCTGGTTGCGTAAAAAAGATTAAGAATGATAACGTCGAAAGTAGCAGTAATTCATCATAAGTGACGTACGGAGAATCCGTCTGAGAGTTGTTTTTGGTCATGGTAAATAACTTTCATATCGAAAGCCTCAGCGCGCTTTTTCAACGCGCGGTCAATATTGCCCATTCGATTAATTCCAAAAACTTTCCTTCCAAGATCACTGCGACGAAGAGCGTTCAAGGCCTGGTTGATGTTTCGCAGCGCGGAAAGGATAGAGAACAAGTCAACGTCGGCGGTAGCATCGTCGACCAATCCAAAAATGTTTAAAGCACGAATACACTTAGCAGCACAGCCTCAAAGTCAATCATAACATAACCAGCACCATGGTGGCAGACGAACTTAAAAATGGATGGTAAAACCTCGAGCAAGTCAGTGTCGAGATCGTTTCCGGGATCAGCGCTTCGTGAGTGTAGAAGAGGACGACGGCATTGCTAGAAGAACTTTCAGAAAGGATTTCAGCGACGAGTTTATTGCGTTTTTCTGATTCATCCTCGTGAAGGGTTGCAATTAATTTACAATAGTGATCATCTGTAAAAAAACAATGTGCTTGAACTTGGAAGGAAGCTAGCTACTGTAGCGACCGTGCTAAATCGACCCAGAAGCCCCTTAAAATAAAGTTTGTCTGGGACATCTGGTCCCAGGATCATAGATTAGATATCTCTTGTACGTATGTTTTGGTTTTTGGTGCTTCTACAAATAAAACCTCTGTTGATCTAAATTTGCAGTTGAGAATTTTCTGTTTGTGACATTGCTGCTGGCGCTGGCTGTCGGTGGGCGATAATCCTTGTCGGCAGTCAACGTTGCTTTGGCCCGGCTCATGGCTCCCACGGAAGAGCACTTGGAGCCTGAATTTCCTTCTGTGGGCTCGATTCGTTCAAGATGGGAACAGCTGTCTAGTAACGCACAGAATTCTACCAAAGTTTCAGAAATAGCAGATTCGCAGCATGATTCTCTGGATGGCGAGCATCACAATAATAGCGGGCAAGCAAACCCAGCAGTTACTAGCTTGTTGACTGCCAAACAATTGACAGGAGCAAAAAAGATACCTCCTTCCATTCCTCTTAAATCACAGTTATTGAGTCCTTCGTTAAATGGCACTGGTGCTAGAGCATTGTCGCCTTCTCGAAATCAACAGCAGAAAGAAGCCGTCACATTCGGAGAAGATCCAGCTCAGCTTATTTCGTCGCCTTCTCAATCTTCCTCTCAATCACCATCTAAGCCTAAACTATCTTCGCCCTCTAAAGTGATTTTCCTTTTTAATAAAGCTTTTTTGATGTCTAAACGGATAGCTAACAGTTGTTGTGCTAGAAATTGCCGGCAGATCGCGGAAATTCGTTTACTAAACAACACTCTGGGGAAACGAATAGAGCACCAACAAGCTTTGTTAATGACCGAGCAAATGATAGAAAAGCAGAAGAAACAGACTCTGAGTTTTTTGAAAATCCGCGTACTGAATCCTCCATACCAATATCACACACACAAGCGAAAATTATGATACCCCCTACACAGCATATGAATGAAATAAAGTCTGTACCACCAGCACCAATAGAACGTCTATGGTCTACTCCACCCATGGCTCCAACGACATACATTTCTCCAAAGATTTCTTCAGGTGAAACTTCAGGCAAACCCACAAATTTGAAAGAAACAGCAGACCTGTCTACCCCGCCTGTACCCGCAGCTTTGCTTCAACATATTCACCAACCAATCATTCAACCATACGTCCCTCCTACTCAGAAGAACAGTATTACTGCTGATACAACTAGCAGTATTACCCCTCCTGCGCTACCATGGCGTCCTTCTCCTGCTTCTTCTCAATCCCTTCCCCATCTTCCGCCGCTGACAGGTGCTGACCAACTGCCGCCACGACGACCTGTTCCTAGTATTCCTCCCCAACTCCCCCCGCGGCAGCCCTCTTTACACATACGATCCAGTTCTGCTGTGGTCAATTCCTCGTCAATAGCTCCCACTTCGATTGCCTCAGTTGAACGAGAAAGTTTATCGGACTATTTTTCGGGAAATGCTGATATGCATTTGAATCATTCGTCTCAGTCACATTTTGCTCGCGGTAGGAGTCCAATAGATTCTGTTTCTATGTCTCCGAACAGTGCAGTATCTTTACCTCCCGCTTTAGACCGACGATCGCTCGTTCCTACTGCGTCATCTCAACAACAATCTTTTGCGGCATCTCATGATATGTATCAATATCCTCAGGCAGCCCAATCTGTTCCGTCTCATATTTCTAGCGCAAGTACATCAAGTTTCTTTAACGGACAGCATTCAGTTACAAGCAATTTATCCGACATTCCACCTTATACACCCAGATCTGCTACCCTAGATAATCAAGCTATCCCATATCAGAATGCTCAAGCGACCTCGTCAGTATCGTCTTTTGCTTTGAGTGGGCAAACTCAACAGCAAGGAAGTGCTGCTTCTCAGCATTCATCAAAGTATTCTAATTCATCTGTTAGTCTTCCTGCTAAAGACGACGAAGAGCATGATGCTGAAGAGTTACGTACTCATGAAATTATGGAGGATGATTCGGATGATAATTATATGCCATCAGCTGAAGAAACTGAAAGACTGTCAGAATATCCTGACTCGTCCCGTGCAAATCGAAGACCTCCCATTACAAGATCTGTACCGCACGAAATCAGCTGTAAGTATGATGTCAAAGTGTTTTGTGTGTCTGGTGACTACATCTGTACTTCTTCTACGGTCACAAAAGTATGGGAATTGAGCTCCGGGACTTGCGTTGGCGTAATTACTCATGAGAACATGAAAGTGACTGCTATGGGATTCAAGCCATCACGGTCTTTAGAGAACGAAGGTCGTTTTATATGGCTAGGCACAAAAGATGGGGCTTTGCTGGAGGGTGATCTAAGTATTATGCGTATAACCTGCCGACGACTCGGAGTGCATAGTGCGGCCGTGAAAGGTATTTATCGATCTGGATTTGAGATGTGGACCGTGGATGACGATGGGCGATTCCAAATATGGGGTCCCGATTCAAATGTTGATGGATTACCGAATTTGAATGGAACACCAAAAACTCAAAGAGGCGCTATGGGCGTTCAAGCTGGAGTGGTAGTACGTGGGGAACTGTGGATCGGGAGTAATAAGACAGTCAATGTTTACAAACCGAGTTCTACTGTTGAGCAAACCCAATTTGCGGTTTCGCGGCCAATAGGTGCAACAAAGCAAGTTGGTGAAATAACATGTGCAGCATATTTGGCCAAAGATTCGGAACATGTATATTTTGGGCACGACGATGGTAAAATCTCAGTATATTCGCAATCGACACGAAAATGCGTTGACGTTGTGAGTATATCGCTTTACAAGGTAACTACAATGGCAGGCGTTGGGAACTCTCTTTGGGTTGGTTTCCGCACTGGGATGATTTATGTGTATGACGTTAGTCAACGACCATGGGTTGTGATGAAAGATTGGAAAGCACACGAGGGTCCTATTATGAATATCTCTGTTGACCGTTCAGCCTTATTCAGAATGAGAACACTACCTGTTGTTACGATGACAGCATCAGATAACATTCTTACTATCTGGGACGGGATGCTCAAGCATGACTGGCTGGAACGTAATATGCAAGAGCACGACAGCGAATTTTGTTCGTTCCGAGATCTAAGGACTCTGATATGCACCTGGAATATCGGCGCTGCAAAACCTAGTGATTTACAAAACAGATCATCTGATTTGAAATTCTTAAGAAAGCTTTTGACGAGTGCCGACGACCCCGAAATTATTGTATTTGGATTTCAAGAAATGGTTGAGCTGGATAACACCAGTGTTACAGCAAGTGAGTATTTTCGTGCGAGAACGCTTCAATGCACCAAGACTAACCAATTGCAACAGAAAGTTTTTTTAAGAAGAAGAAACACAAAGCGAAAGACAATCTACATCAGCACATGTCGCATCAATATCAAGCATGGCAGACTCGACTTGAGGAGGCTGTGGGCGATTTACAGTCTTCATACCAGCTTCTCAGGTCAGAAAGTCTGGTTGGACTCTATTCTTGTATATTCATCAAAGAATCCGAGCGGGCCTATGTTAAGAATCTAACTTCATCCACTGTCAAAACTGGACTTGGCGGACTCCATGGAAACAAGGGCGGCATTGTCTTGAGATTCACATTAGACGACACATCTTTATGTTTTGTCAATTGTCATTTGGCAGCAGGTCAGTCTCATATCATTCCTCGAAACAACGACATTGCCAATATATTGGAATCAAAAATACCTAGCCCCAGAATGGGAAGTACGGAATCAGCAGCAGATATATTCGTAAGTGGCGGTGATGGGACAATGATTCTTGATCATGAACTTTGTTTCGTCAATGGAGACATGAACTATCGAATCAATCTTCAGCGATTACCGGTCATGAAAATGATTGAAAAGGGAGAACTAGAGAAATTGTTGGAATACGATCAGCTGTTAACCCAACTTAAGAGAAATCCGGGGTTTCGTTTACGCCCGTTCAGTGAAAGTCATATTACTTTCAATCCGACCTACAAATTTGATGTTGGCAGTGACCACTACGATAGCAGTGAGAAAAAGCGAACACCAGCTTGGTGTGATCGGATATATTATCGGGGGCCTGGCAAAATCAAGCCCATTGAATATCGATCTCACGATGTGCGGATATCCGATCATAGGCCAGTCAGTGGTGTGTATGACATTAGTGTCAAAACAGTGGACAAGATCTTACGCGAAGAGGCTTTGAAGCGGGCTTCTCATCGATGGGAGAAATTTCTTGAAAAAAGCGTAGCACAAGCGAGGTGAGTTTTATCAGATTGTATCAAGTTTCTTTCTTGCTGACTACAACTATATCAGGACACATTTTCAAGAAAATGAAGGATATTAGAGGTAAAACGGTCATATGGGCTAATCGTGTGCCGTATGTAGACTGATCTCTAGTGTGGTGATTTCAGTTATAAATTGCGCACTGAAGCACACTGTAAAAAGTGTGAGTGGCTGGGCTGGCTATTTTTCCCTGTTTGACGCGCGACATACAGCTGTCACATACCCACGGTACAACACGATGCATGGCCCGCAACCTGTAAATTAGTCGCTTGTTTAATTTTTGAGACAATGTGCTTATTCTGCAAAGCTGTTACACTTCTCTCTCAACCTGTTGCTAGCAGGTCACAAGATAGGTAAGTAGGTCTTGTCGGCTGCCCCGAGATTTCCGCCTACTTGCGGCTCATGCCAAGTCAGAGAGCACGAACACGAAAACGGGGAACCTCATAACCAAATGAGCACAACTCTGTTCCGATCATCAACGAAGACGCTGTAATTCCGATCAACTACTGATGAATGCGTTTGATGAATTTCAGGATTACTCTTGTCTGATAGAGGAAAATAAAGTCGCGGTTCTGAGGGAGAAAACGAAGCTATACTAAACCCGTCTTGACTACGTTTTTGCGCCGCAACGCGTATTCAACGCCTAAAAATGCTAATCAAGTCGTGATATGACTCGTAAATTTCCACCGCACTAGGATAAGCCTGCGCGCGTCTGCCTGTCTCTTGCTGACATTAGCCAAGTTTTTGTCAATCACCATAATTTTTCCCATGATAAGATAAAAAAAGGTATTGCAATACAGCGACTGTCTCTACAAGCTATAAATTTGATTGTTAATTATAACGCAAGGTCCACTGTCATTGCGCAAGTCTATCGGAAGCTTGAGGCAAGCGCACTGTTGGCAGGGCTTGCGGCTCACTGATCCAGAGATACCCATCTCACCCAGCGCAGTTTTCACCTTATCAGTCATGTCCTAAGCCTAATTCCGCACAGTTATTGGGCTATCGTCCCCGGCGGTATCCTTTCATACTTTAAAAGCATAAACTTTGGCTACGCGCCTGAACCCCTCCGTCTATACTCTCCCGTCTTCAACACCTTTTTTTCTAGCGTTGGGTACACCAGTAGAAATTATGGTAAAGGGATTGTTCTCCAAAAAAAACGAGAAGACGGCTAGTAGCTCCGATTCTATCACGAGCGAGTCGTCTTTTGGTAATGAGTCCAGCTCTTATGATGAAAAGGGAGGCTACATCTCTGAAGAATCAAAAGATGCTTTGATTGATGAGAAAACTCCTCTCAAAAGCGCGCCTAATGGCACTTCAGTCGATTCTCCGATAGAGACAGACGAGTTCTCATCGTTACCAGAAGCTGATGCTAAGATTCTGAGAGAGCAAGTCGCGGTACCTGAGTTTCGTGCTACATTCTTCACTCTTTTCCGTTATGCCGATTCTAAAGATAAATTGATCATGGGAATTGCCCTTCTTTCATCCATTATTTCTGGTGCTATGCGACCTTTGATGACTGTTAGTTTATACATTTTTGAATTGTCGAGATCATAAGCTAATTTTTCTTAGGTTGTTTTTGGAAATGTTGCTCAGACGTTCACAGAGGTTGGACCAAGTGGAATGATGAACTATTATATGAATTCCACTGGCGAGTCTGAATATGATTACTATAACCAGACTTCTGAGTATAACTATAATGGAACCTACTACGATGATTCCTACTACAATACAACCTCAAACATGACTTTCAATTACATGCCCTCAGTTGAGGACTATAATCGTCGTATTAGCACATTGTCTCTGTAAGTTTTTCAACTTATAAAAGTGATAGCAGAATTAACAACTCCTGAAGATATTTCGTTTATATTGGCATTGTCTCTATTGCATCTACCTATCTTTCAACTTTCTTACTTATGGACCGAGGTGAGGTCCTTTCGGGACGTATTCGTGAGCAGTACCTTCGCGCGACTCTCCGCCAAAACATTGCCTACTTCGACAAGTTGGGATCTGGTGAAATTACAACCCGTATTTCTTCAGATACTATTCTCGTTCAGGAGGGTATGTCTGACAAAGTAGGATTTATGCTACAGAATTTAGCAACTTTTGTCGTTGCCATTGTTATTGCATTGATCCGCTCATATAAGTTGACTCTTATTCTTGCTACCGTTATTTTTGCTATTACCGTAGTAATGAGTTTTCTGTCTAAGAAAATGGTAAAGTTCTTCCGTCTTTCCTTGGGAGGTTACTCTGTAGGTGGTACTGTTGCTGAAGAAGTCATCTCGTCCGTTCGCAATGTTCAAGCCTTTGGTGTCCAAGAGAGACTCGCAACCAAGTATGACAGCTTTTTGGCAGTTACAGAGAAATGGGGGCTGAAAGCTGGGTTTGTTCTGGTAAGCAATCTCTTTTACATTTTATTCATTATCAATCTCTAACTATTTCAGGGTTCTATGATTGCCTTCATGTGGTTCGCCGTATACTGTAACTACGCCCTTTCTTTTTGGCAAGGTTCTCGTTATTTGGCGAGCGGTGAACTTGAAGTTAGCAATGTTATTGCGGTTCTCATGTCTATGATGATGTGTTCTTTCAACTCATCTTCTATTGTACCGAACATCAAATACCTGACTAATGCTGTTGCTGCTGCCTCTAAGATTTTTGCTACAATCGACCGTCAATCTGCTATTGATTCGGAATCTCCCCTTGGTGCTACTCTTGACACTTTCGAAGGTGCGATTGAGCTTAAAAACATTCGTTTCATTTATCCTTCGCGTCCCGATGTTACTGTTCTTCACGATTTCAATTTGAAGGTTCCTGCCGGATCTACTGTTGCTTTAGTTGGCGCCAGTGGCTCTGGAAAGTCCACCATTATTGGTCTCCTTGAGCGCTTTTACAAGCCAGTTGGTGGTAATATTACTCTTGATGGTCACGATATAAACTCGTTGAATGTTAAATGGCTGCGACGTCAAATTTCTCTTGTTTCTCAGGAGCCTGTGCTCTTTTCTTGTTCTATCTATCAGAATGTTGCATATGGTTTGTTAGGAACTGCCTATGAAAATGCTTCGGAAATTGAAAAACGTGAACTGGTTATTGCTGCTTGTGAGCAAGCAAACGCTATGATGTTCATCGATAAACTTCCTGATGGATTGGAGACTGATGTTGGTGAAAGAGGATTTTTGCTTTCTGGAGGACAAAAACAGCGCATTGCTATTGCAAGAGCTATTGTTAGCAATCCGAAAATCCTTCTTCTTGATGAAGCTACCTCAGCTTTGGATACCAAAAGTGAGGGAGTGGTTCAAGATGCTCTTGATAAAGCTTCAAAGAACCGTACTACCATTGTTATCGCACATAGACTCTCTACTATTAGAGACGCTAATCTTATCGTCGTTATGTCTAAAGGTAAAATTGTGGAAATGGGTACGCACAATGAACTTTTGGACAAGAAGTCTATGTATGCTAGTCTTGTTGAGGCCCAAAAAATTGATAAGCTCAAGGAGGCCAAGATTGCGGAAATTGCCAAAGATTTTGACAGCGGTGAAGACGAGAAGGCTTTTGAAATGGCAGATATTTCATCGAGTGCTGAAGTTTCAGATGAGGATGACATGAAGCTAGCCAGAACTAAAACTAGTGCATCTGCTCGCTCTGTTTCAAGTCTTGCGATTGAAGCAAAGGAGGTGCCTGCTGAAAAGACCTATACCTTGGGGCAACTGATTGCTTCCGTTTATCGTATTTCCACTCCTGAGCATAAGTTTCTTTATATTGGATTTGCTGGTGCTTTTATCAATGGATTGGCGTATCCCGCTATCTCCGTTCTTTATGCCAATTGTATTAGCGCTTTCCAGGTTGGAAGAACTGATATTCAAGCTATGAGAAGTTCAGTCAATCTTTTTGCAGGTCTTTTCATGGTTCTTGCTTTGGTTGAAGGTATTGCATATATTATTGTCAACAGTTCTTTGGCGTTTGTTGCACAGCGTCTCATTCGTCGTATCCGATACCAGTCTTTCCGTCAAATGCTTCGTCAGGATATTGCTTACTTTGACCGCGATGAAAACAGTACTGGTGCTTTAACCTCAACTCTTTCGCGTGATGCTCAGTCAATTGAAGGTCTTTCTGGTGCTACTCTTGGTCAGATTCTTAATTGCTCTATCAACCTTGTTACTGGTCTTGTACTATCTCTTGCAGTTGCTCCAAAGATTGCAATTGTGTGTATTGCCTGTATTCCCGCGTTAATTGCTTGCGGTTACTACCGATTTTCTGTCCAGGCTAAGTTCGAGGAACAGATTAAAAAGGCGCACGGCAAATCAGCTGCTCAGGCTTGTGAAGCTGCAGCTGCTATTCGTACTGTTGTTTCATTGACTCGCGAAGACGATATTCATCGTACGTACCATGAATCTTTGGAGGCACAGGTTAGAGTATCGCGTTCCGCAACTCACAAGTCAGCTTTCCTATTTGGTGCATCTGAAGGTGTGGGATTTTTCATCATGTCATTGGCTTTCTGGTGGGGTAGCAGATTCATTGCGAGTGGTGAGTATTCTATCACTCGTTTCTTTATCACATACGTTGCAGTGATTATGGGTTCACAATCTGCCGGAATTGCCTTTTCTTTTGCCCCTGATATGGGCAAGGCACATGCTGCTGCAGAGAACATTACTCGTTTGTTGGAGAGAGAACCTGAGATTGATGCATGGAGTAATGAAGGCGAAATTCTAGAGAATGTCGAAGGTGACATTGAATTCAGAGACGTTCATTTTAGATACCCAACTAGAGGCCAAGTCCCTGTCTTACGTGGTCTTAACATTACTGTCAAGAAAGGTCAATATGCTGCACTTGTTGGAATGTCTGGATGTGGAAAGAGTACCACGATTGCGTTGATTGAGTCGTTCTATCGCCCTCTTGCGGGTCAAGTTTTGCTCGATGGTCACGACGTTGCAGATCTCGAAATTAATGCGTACCGCAGTCACATTTCCCTTGTGCAGCAAGAGCCTGTTCTTTATGCCGGAAGTATTATGGATAATATCAAACTTGGTTCTCCAAATCCTGATGAACTTACAGAGGAGGATATTTTTGCTGTTGCTAAGCAAGCCAACATTCATGACTTTGTCATGTCTCTTCCTGAAGGCTATGAAACGCTTTGTGGATCTAAGGGTATTTTGTTATCTGGAGGTCAAAAACAACGTATTGCCATCGCTCGTGCTCTTATTAGAAATCCAAAGGTTTTGTTGCTTGATGAAGCTACTTCTGCTCTTGACTCGGAGTCCGAGAAGGTTGTTCAGGCTGCATTAGACTCAGCAGCCAAAGGTCGTACGACAATTGCTGTTGCCCACAGATTGAGCACCATTCAGAACGCGGATGTGATTTATGTTTTTGACGCTGGAAGAGTGTGTGAGGCTGGTACACATCAAGAGCTGTTGGCAAAGAAGGGTAAATACTATGAGCTTGTTCAAATGCAGACATTGGAGCGAACAGCATAGAAAATTTTGGTTGCTTTTGATATTTTGCTGTGCTATTTATATTACTTTCATTGGATTTGTTTGGGGGTTTTGTTCTTTTGAGGTCTTCATCACTGTTTACATATAGAGAATGTATAATCATGGTTTTTAACAAAAGGTATTTCTAATAAGATGCCGCTAAATAACATTATAATATATGGTGTCCATAGAGGATTAAACATTGTTGAAACGCGGCGATTTGTTGTCTCATACCGAATTCCTGGAGTGGTGTGGTCTAAATTTAATGGTTCCTGTTTTGGATTCGATTTTCTTTAGTCGTCGTTGTACATCAAATATCGGTAGATTAAAATCTTCCTCGCCACTCATAGCTATTGCTCCCTTTTCAGGCTTGAAATGAGAATCGGTATAACAGAAATAACTTTGGCTTTTTCTCTGCCGTTATACAAATACCTCATCGTGATACCACAAACTTATTGAAGAATCAAAGACTCATTCTTTGAGGATTGGAGCAACAAATTTTTTCGTATCTTGATACTATATGCCATACAAGTGTAGGATTTTGCTGTTTTCTATCTATCCTGAAATTACTCATTAGGCATCTACATACAAAACATTGGCAGGGTGACCAAAAGACCATAAAGTCAATTACCTTCACTAAAAAAAAAGCTTTTGTGTGTAAAAAAGCTAGGAAAAAGTATTTATTTACGGATTTAATAAAGTGCCACTTTTTTGAATTTGATATTAAATGGCAATCTGGCCGAGTTGGTCTAAGGCGTGAGATTAAGGTTCTCATCTCTTCGGAGGCCTGGGTTCGAATCCCAGGGTTGTCACTATTTTTGCTCCTCCTTCCCTTTTGTAAGGGTTAGGGCTATTAGTCTAATGTTGGTTGAACAGAAGTAAATGGTAGCAAATGGGCTACGCCGTGTAAGGGCCGTACACGGGCGGACCTTCATGGACGCTTCCAGGAGTGGTGGAAGCAGGAGGACCAAGCGCAACGAACACACATCCCGGGAAAGATTGAACCACCTCGACTCTGGGATTACGCCCTCCGAGACTACGACCGAC